>JAXGGS010000241.1:0-27408 GCA_035585475.1 Armandia brevis | reverse complement strand
GACAGCTGCCAATCAATAAGATGAGTGGCTGAGTTGTACTCAACTGAGTACGGTCATCAGCCGCGCATCTTACACCAACTTGTTCAAAAATAACAGGTCTTCATTACTTAATTGAATTGCGAACAACCGTGCGCGCCACAGCAGAAGCAGCATGTCAAATAAGGGGCAGCAGGGTTTATTTTTATTTTTTTTCTGTGAAATTAGGGGCGGCAGTTTTTGTGTGTGTTTTTCGCAATATTCCTAATAAAAAAAGGGGGCGGGGGATCTCAGGCGGGCGGGGCCTGAGAAACAACTTATTAATTTTATATGGCCTTATTCAATCTAAAAAGAAATATGTCTAATCATTATTCCTTCAAAGGCTGCATAAAATTATTAAATAGTTTCTCAGGCGCGCCCGCATGGGCCTGAGACCCCCCGCATCCCCCCCCCCACCTTTTTATTTGGATTTGAAAAAAAAAAAAAAAAACTACCTGCCGTACCCTCTTTCTCAGAATAAAAAAAAAACAAAAAACCTGCTGCACCCTCCTTTTCAGCTGCCGATACCCGAAAAATTGTCAAAAAAAGGCCCCCGCACCCTACTTTTCGGAAAAAATAACAAAAAAATTGCCGCACCCTCCTCTTCATCAAGAAAAAAAGCAAAAAAACTGCCGCACCGACCCTGGTGAAAAAAAAGGAGAACGAAAAAAAGACTGCCGCCCGCACACTCCTCTCAAGCAAAAAAAAAAGCTTGAGGAACTACTCAATATTTTTACGCAGCCTTATCCGTTCTGCTCAATGGTAAAGGGAAAACCTCTTGCTTTACTGTGCCAGTTTTAATGGTTTTTCTATACGAACGATTTTTTATACTTAGTTACATTGCCTTGATTCCATTATTGGCAAACAGATAAGGATATTTGCACGTGTTTTATTCAAATTTGTATTTAAGGCGGATTTAATCTGGAGACACCAAGTGACTGTGGTTATTGTTCAAGGCAGGGTGCACGGGAGTGAACAGTTTATAAGATCGTATAGACTAGCAACAGCCGACAATGGGCATGTTCAACTTCACGCCGGGGTATAAACGAATGCATCACATTCGATCTGACGAATTATTCTTATAACTAATTATATTATATCACCAGAAGCATATTAATTATTATTTATTAATACAGGTTTTTAACGGGTTATCTGACACCTTGACCCCAGCCGTCCGCTCCATCCAGCCTCCTCTAATTGGTACGAGAGTCAGACTGTACCCACTGACATTCCACCGCTTTCCTTCACTACGATGGGAATTGATTGGTTCAACCATTTAAATGTCTTGAGGACATGATCCTCGAGCAGACGACTTTGATACACATTTTTGTGATGCGCATTTTATCTTTATGATGTTAGTTTAAGCATAAACTGATAATTTTCACCAGGGACGATTTTGAGCAAACTTATTCTACTCTAACTAATTCATAAAATAAAGAAGTAAATTATGTTCTACAAATGTGCAGCTTTCTTTAAATATCCATTAATGATCGTTTGTATGCGTTGAAGTCAGAGAAGATTCATTGCAAACTTCTATAATACAATGTAGATGTAACACCACGAATAAAGCTTCATTCTCAACAATGTGGTCAATCTTAACGTTGTATAACCCGAATGATATTATAATTAGTCAAACGAAATAATAAATCTCCCATATACGTACAGTTCAAAATGTATTATAAACTACTACACCAGCAGCCATCATTTTAAATACGGCTTTTTACGTGCTCTTTGTAATAAGTTTTACAAGCCAGCTATTGATTATGAATATAAAGTTCATGAAAGATATTCTTCGAGTGAGGAAATCAACCAGAAACTCTCTGGTATATGGTGAACTTGGAACTACCAATGGCCCTCGGCTGTAAGGAGCATACTAAAATATGGCTTTACTCATTGTTGGCCAGAGGGATATACTGCAACGAGAGCAGCTTTCCTGAGACAATTTAAGGATGCTGTTTGAAGTCCGCTCTGACAAAAACTGAACAAGACATACAAAACGGAAAAGGACAGGGAAGATTCTATAAGTGATTGCTTGAACAACCTCAGAAAAACAAGACTCTGTGGTATATCAAGCATGGTGAATTCCCCCTAGCATCATTCCTTACAAAGCTGAGGCTGAGGAAAGTATCTCTGTACCATGACACTACTGGAGAATGGGAAAAATCCCGTAATAGCCAGAACATGCTCGTGATACAATAGGGTTGAAGATGAAGTGCATTTCATTAAAGACTGTCACCTGTAATCATCATAAATAGCAAGAAACAACAGAAGAAGTATAACTAGTGATGAAAATGTCATTAGTAACATTAATAACATTAAATCCGAAAGTATAAAAGAGGTTTGAAACCTGTGTTTATATATTAAAAATGCAATTAAGGTGTATGATGATTATGTTGCTAGTAAGACCCCTATCGAAATGGGGTCATATGCCTGTCTGTAATTTTTTATATCAAAGTTATTCATATATCAGAAATAGACCTTATTTTAGGCGTAAAGATAGTCAAAAGCGAAAGTGGTAAACAAATTGATAAATCATATTTACAAAAACTAATTTATACTTTACACATGCTATTATTTAAAAAGATGGTTGTATAACAGTAATATATATAAGGCAAAGCCTTTTGCCGAGCGCAGAACAGTGAAATGGTAAACTGTTAACAATTGTTTCAGATTAACTCAAAGTAGGAAAAGAACTCATGTGACTGAGCTAATCTTGGCTAGAGATAAGTCTGTGCTGAACAATAGCCCTATTGTTCTTTCATCTGAGTCAATTGTTTTATTTGGTCGGGTCGGTGTAGTAAATAACGACATCAATCCTAACCAGAAATGGGTCCAAGTAGGCCGTCTAAACAAAAGAATCAAAATGGCGCCAAACTGCCATAAATGAGTACTATTTTGTATACGCGGATGGTCATGGTCAGTCAATGACCTCGCTGCGCTCGGTTTTATATCATGTAACACTTTGTTATGTTTTATCCTATATACAAATAAATATCTCTTACATCTCTTTAATACATTCACGGTCTCTAGTGAAAGTGACACCTTTCTGTGCATAAATTTCGCGTTGGGAGCTCGCCGCTAGCGAGCTTAACCAGTCGTGTAGAAAGTCTCAGTGAGAACCTCGCTCCTCCATATCCTTGGGCAGAGGACAGTTTCGGCAGGAATTTGGATGATGTAAGTGATGGATTTCACAAGACTCCAGATTAATCAACATATTAAGCTCATACATCAGCGACATATATTTAATAACTTTTCGATAAACTTTCCTTTATTTACCGTTTTATGCTATCTACCGGTAGTGTTGTTGTAATATTCTGAGCGTTTTAGTTGTTAATGGATTTAGCTTTATTTGACTTGGGCAATATGAATAATCTTAAGAGTTCCATTGGCGGCTTTTATTTTACTAAATGAGCCTTTAGACCGAAATCCTACTCGTGGACTTCACAATTATTTGCTTAGGATTTGGAGGAGACAAGTTATCATTCTCATTAATGGGATGAAGAGATGACAACGTTTCCTGGTAAAGTGAACATTGTAAGAGAAATGAGACGCTACACTCAATGCGTCTGTTAAACCTAGCCTGAGAGTCTGACAACAATGACAAGGGTACCTTCTATGAATACAAATCTTATTTTTTTGTTTATTCACATTATGTTAATCCATCTCGTTATGTTTACTCGATTAAAAAAATGAGGAGATCTCAGTGAACGGCGCAATTTGGCGCGACATGGGTGGGCACGGCACGGTATAAAGATGGCACGCTTCCGCTTGCATGTCACTCGGAAATTGAGCAAATACTATAGTGTTTCGCGTACCAAGTTGTACCCAATAAACACAGGAATGTTGAATCAATGAGTTTTATTGTTATATGTTGAACCAGAGAAGCCCAGGATTCTACACCAGTTAGGGCAAATTTGCGGAAAGACGGGACTCTAACTTTCCAAGCTATCCTTGTCTTAAAATTTCGACCCTGCTTGAGGAAAATTACCCAAAAAAAGCAAATTACGGTCCTAGATAGGGCAAAATGCTCCCAAGAAGGGAAACCTATCAGGGCAAATTCGCCAAATAGGTACACATACACTTTAATTAGACGTTCCAGATAATATTTTTGTTTCACCTTTCCATCTCAAGCATATGTACTATGTCTCTGCTATCAGTTTCTAATGACTCTTTTGTCGCTCATTGACCCGAGCGTTGTTAGCTAACCCTTGAAAACCTATTCATTGAACCTCATGAAACACCTCGCTTAGAGATTTGCACACGCTCATGCTCCACACTTATTGCATTATTTGAAGCATAATTGATAACATTAGTTACACACGTTCGCATTTCATTTTCAATCATCAATTCCATTTCTGATGTGGCGTGTGTCGTCTTTCTGTAGTAAAACTATGCCGCGCCATTTACTGACGTCCGTTGTTCCTTAAACATATGTTTTCAACTTCCGGATTCAACACTTTGGAACATCGCACAGGTCCCATCTGACTTCCGGATTCACCGTGAAGCACCACAATCCCTCGCGGTACGAGTCAGGGTTCCGGCAGTAGTTCTTGGCGAGTTTGAAGCTGCGCTCCGGCAAAGTTTGCCGGTATTGCCTCATCTGCTTGGGAGCGATTACATGCGGTGTCTGAGATGCCCACGCTTGACAATCAAATCCATCCTTTGTGCTGTTCGCGTGGCCGATGTACTCGGTCCCCAAGCGAGAAGTGTAGCAGTCTGTGGGAGGGCAAATCATGAATATGTGAAAGAATCAAAACTGTCATTAGAGGTCAAATAACCATTTAATTTTGATGCAGAAACGGCGCCAGCTATGCTGTAATTATTCGAATGCGGCAGATGCCCAATAAGACTGTTTATCAAGTTGATATGCAACGGAAACGTATCAGTTGAATATCATACCTTTGATTTGTTTCTTCTCCAGTTTTACGCTTCCAGATGATGCAGATACAGTTTTCTTATACCTTTGCCTTATCACGGGTTTAATCAACGCTCTTATAAAAGAAGGGTCTATTGCGTTTATTTGGTAATACTCTGAATGCGAGGCTAGAGGTGTACTCGACTTAATGAAGATTCCATGTAGTCCATATGTGATCAATGTACCTGTTAAAGAAACACCTGTGTTACAAATTATCGAATTCAAAATATATAATTTGGATATGATATATTGTTTTCCAGCGGTAGTCTCAATGTAGTAAGTGTAATAAGTACTGATTCGTAATATAATTATTCAGAAGATATGCGATTTAAGACTGGCCGCTATAAGACGGATTTCACGTCCGATGATTTTGTTCTACTACTTCTTTCTTTTACACGCGCAGGATATGCCACCAAAATGAAAATATGGTGCAATATAACACATACTACAAGGATTGTCAACGGTCGGTACATAGCCCACGTTATATCGGATATATACTGTACGTCGATACATGTGTCAGAAATTAGTACCTGCTACTATGATCAGGAACATTCCAGTCACCATTACCCAGGTGTTTGTCGAGCAACAGGTCGTCCCTGCCATCCTAGCATCAATGCGGAAGTCTAATGGTGCACTGACTTGCCGACCACTTCACGGATTGTTAGGGTTCTAATCAATTATAATATTATTAAATGTTATTCGCTTATTTTAATATTCGATTGGACGGTGGCATACAAAAGGGAAATCATCATTGACTATATATCGACATGTACATACGAGGTATATACTTTTCCGTGAGTTGTATTAATGCAAACAAACCGATAAGTGATTTCTTCGGTATTTCATGATGCAATAAACAGGGATGAATCATATTCGTGATGAAATTGTAGACAAATAGGCGCGCCACACGTTTTGGAATGACAAAGTTTTTACTCGGAAAGCTGACGCGTGCTGTCCATGTGATTGATATGCTGGGATATGTGAAACACTTTAATCATGTGCAATCAATTTATCAATATGAAACGTTTAAAGCCATGTTAATACATGATAAATGTCCATGGCTGGGCCTGTATAATTCATTCCTTCCAAACCAAGAGTGAAACAACATTGATAGCGAGTGACAACTTATCATTGTGGGTATTGCATAACACTATACATTGATCGAGGTACATATGTATATATTACTGAGGACAAAAACACAATGTATGAAAAGCGTTTTATTAACTAAAGAATGCTTCCCTGTCTCTCTCGGCATTTGACAACAAATATATAACAGAATAGTTTATGATTTTGTTCCCTTCCTTAATCAATTATACAGTCTTCTGGTGATATTCTCGAAAAGCTGGTAAAACAATATTTTTTCCCGTATAACGAATTATAGGTAAGGTCTTGGAATTAAAGCAATTTTAACCTGGTTTAAATGGTTGCTTCATTAAAATGGTTCATTTAGCTACTTTCTCCTTCGACATACATTGCTGTCGACCCAAATAAATTAAAATCAAATCTGCGATGAGTGAGTAAATCAACGTCCAGACTTGTCGTATAATACATGTATTTTAGTTTTAAGATGTCAAAGTTGCCTGATGCAAATATAAGGTCATCAAATAAGGTCCTGTCTAGTCACGTTCTTGCCTTCTCGCGGCCTTGCCACATTATGTGATTTAGAAGTGTTAGATTGAGGAAACCGAAACAAATTTCTTACAAATTTTACCATGCACACCTGTGCTAATGACATTTTGGATCAGTGACTTCGAAACACGGAACACATTTAAAGAAGTCTTGCAGGTCACATTCTATAACAATCAGAACACATACATTTATATAGCTTGATAGACTGCTAGAATAGGTCAACTTTTCACATTAAGATCCAACGATGAAATCTGACACAATTAAATATCATTATCACTTTAGGATCAGGAGTTGATCATAATAAGGATACCAAGAGATGTGTCTATCTTTATTTATATTCAAGAAACATTAGGAAACGTCATCCACACAGTATGAAGAGTGACAATAATCCGTATTAGCATCTATCCAAATCACAGTACTCCCATCGTCGCCTGGGGCTAGTGGTATAGCACCAAGGTTTTCTTACTAGGTCAGGATTTCTACAATAGTTTCTCGCTGCTGTGAAAGATCCATCAGGTATATTGACAGTGAGTGCATCTGCCCCCCTGCTGTGTTTGTGGGGTGACTGAGAAGCCCAGGCCTGACAGGGAATGCCACTTTTTGTGCGGTTCAATGTGCCATTATAATCTGTTCCAAAAAAAGTTGAGTAACATTCTGAAAGTTCAAGCGGAGACACACCGGATTAGCGTATGTCAAAGGTATTTATAAAGACACAAAAGTCAAGGTTGCCCTGGACAGGTAAATATAGTATATCAGTTGAAATATCCAAGGTGTTGAGAGAAACATTTTAAACAATTATTAAGAAGGAAACAACAAATATTCAGACGATTATATATGCCAACTGCACTACAATAAAGCTATGGTTGAAATTTTCTTTTTGATAATGTGATGTTTTATTAAAAAGTTGGGTCATTCATTTAAATGAGGTTGTAATGTTTCATGTTAGCTCTGCGGAGACCACGATTTAGCAGTGAAATTAAAGTGTTTACCGGTTGTTTTGTCTCGTCTCACTGCAGGATCTTTGTTTTTTGACACATGGGTTCCTGCAGTGCTACTGTGCTCTACAGTGGTGGTAGTTTTGTGTACTACGGCTGATGTCAGATCTACATTGGTAGCTGAGGGTTTCTTGAATAGTTGCTTTAACTCAGCAATGATAGGAAGTCTGATATTTTTCGCTTGTAATAGTTCCGGTTGATCATGCACCGCCGGGGTGTATTGTGAAGCCTCAAACATTCTATTGGCTCCGTAACCAATTAAAACAACTAACGCGGAGAATGTCACATAATTATTATTAATTTGCCAGATTGAACATGACTTAATTTCATTTGATTATTCCTTAGAGTTTGGGATATTTTGAATTGTAAATAAGATATAACGACTGATATTAATGCGTCAAGATACAACAAATGTGTGGAGGTCATATTACATACCAGCAATTCCTATCAAAGTTATTCCTGTTGCCATTCCACATGTATTACAGCTGCAACTTGCCATGTCCTTTATTTCGTAGATTGATATTGTAAACGAATTAATTGACACGTTAATCGTGTATTGCAACCATAAGAATTAACAGAGCAGTTTGCCTCTTGCCATACCAAATGAGTCCAATCGCTTATGATTGAGTGTTTCATACCATTGATCCATTTCGTACATTTTGCTAATTGTGATATGTTGTCAGCGATATATTACTAAAACCGTTCGAGGAGCAAACTTGCTGGATCACTATCATAATCCGATAAAGAAATGCGTTATTCATGTGCAGCAAATGAAGACCTGATACACATATAAGGCAAATATAGAAAATAGCTTTTAATACCCGTTGGTAGGTATGCGATTTATGTTATGTAATATTTACTTACAATTATTGAATTATGGATAATGGATAGTGTACAGCGGTCGAGTTTATTTTTTCTAGTTCGCGACTAGTAAATTGGCATGACTCTAGCGAACTTTCGAATTTTGTTAGTGTCAATTTCAGATATTATACTGAGCTGTTTATGAGTTTATATGCACCATGCTCCAGGCGATACTTTGTCGGTAAATGAAAATACACAAACTGGAATTGATCGGGTAGTACATTCTTTTCCTGTTTGGCGCTAGCAGCTATACCACAGTGTATTGTGCATTGAATCGTGGTTATGGGAGAGCTAGTACAATTTACCTGGCCTGATATTTTCGGCTCGCCCATATTCATACCTACATTCTTAATATAAAAATGCGTTTTTTTTCGAAAGTGTGGCGAAACTATTAAATCCAATGAAAGGACAAAATGTATACATTTGATACAATGCTTAATTCATTGTTTGTATTTAAGGCACACAGTGCACTCTCATTCTAAAGAATTAACCATCAGAGTAAAATGATAAAAAAACAATGATTTGTTATTGATGGCTGCTGACCGGGGAAATAGTCCACAAGAGAGAGAAACAAATATAATCTTATAAGTTTCGCCCACTTGCTTCTTCATTTATCAATTAATATTTTCAAACGAGACTCCTTGAGCGCAACCTAAATATTCATGGCACCGACAATTAAATGTCACCATATTTAACAAAGAAATCTTAACAAAAGTTTTATAATACATATATTAATATGTGCTGTAAATTTGCCATGCCAGGATTTCACGCTAAATGGCTGATTTAAATTGTAGCCACCTGTTTGGGTAATTAAATTGGCAATTGGTTGATTATTAGATGATGATTATTGATAATGTTAAAACCCTTTGGTTGCACCGACAACTAAGTAAGATTAATATCGGGTTATTAGATAATGATTATTGATAATGTTAAAACCCTTTGGTTGCACCGACAACTAAGTACGATTAATATCGGGTTAAGAAAGATCTCGAATTCAACGGTTTTACGACAGTTATATAAAAATGCGCCAATTTCATTTACAGTGACTTCTAGAACAGGTATTAGGTTGAAAAACGGATCCCCTGACTTCAGAGCTGAATGCTTGTATTACCAATTGTCAATACATTTCGGCACGTCACAATACTCCCAGCGTATATTCACATCAGTAGTATAGCACCACGTGCCTTCACCGTCCCAATCCTCCGGATTCCTGCAGTAGTTCCTGGCGGCGGCGACAGTAGTATCCGGAAGATTATGCGCGAACTGCGGATGACCCATGTAGTGAGGGTGCGGTGTCTGAGAGGCCCAAGCTTGACAAACAAGGCCGCTTACCGTGTGGTTAACTCTTCCTTTATAATCTTTTCCTCTCGATTCCGCGGTGAAACAATCTTAAAATATATATACAGGACAATCTGCAGACTAACAATTTGACAGCTGCAGTTCTTGCTAATAAAAAACATACATGGTCATACATAGGCCTTAAATAGGCTGATATTTACCATAGTGATAAAGAAGGTGACCTTTGGTAATCATGTGTTTCCATATAACTAGACTTGGCGCAATCGTACTATAGTTGTTGCTAACTACATGTTTTTTGCTGTACCATGCTGTGATTTGTTTACGTGGCATGTTTCTTCCACTTGTTGCCCCTTGGCCGGTGGCCGTTTCTTCATTTGGTTGGACTTTCTCACGAAATCGGTTGATGATGTCCATTATTTGCAAATTGATAGCTTTGTCTTGCCAAAGTTCTGGGTGCTCACGAACATCCACGGGGAATAGCGACGCCCGATACATGCCAGTGGCTCCATAACCAATCAACAAAGCTGTGTAAGCAATATTCAAACACATACACATATGTAAATGATGGTCGTTACAAATCATAAATGTTTGTTTCGTTACAGAGAACCTTCGGAATGAAAATATGACCCGTTTCTTTGAATATGGTAATACCAAGATTGCCATATGAGTTGACAAATAAAAACAAAATCGGATAGCAGAATTCAGAATTCAGCTGTTGTTTTAATATGTCTACGCGTATTGTTGTAGCGCGCATCCTTATAATCCTTGTTGGCAAACATTGCGCTTTGTTTACTGATTCAATGATATGGTATGAAAGTAATCACTTTCGAAAACAAAGCATTAAATCTTTTAAAATTATATTGATGGTTTAAGTAGTATAAGCTGAGGGGTCGGTGCATTGTGATGGACAATCATTAAAGCCTCAGTGATTATATGTATATACATACCAGCGATTCCTATAAAAACAACGCCTGTGATCGTCCCACATGTATTACAACTACAGCAACACGAGGCATTTTTGTCAGCATTCATCTTTAAACCACGTTACACTCACGCCAGGCTGGGATACCTTGACGCTGTCTAGCCCGATGTCTTCACTGTTTATACTTAACCACCTTAAATTAGTCTGGACGAGGCACCAACACTCCACCTGTACACAGATGGGCGAAGGATAAAGTGTTGGATCACATATCGATAATTGGTATTTAATTTCGATATACCGATGTAAGAAAATCTGGTCAAGTTTTACGGCGAAACCAAACAATCAACAATACGATATGAGATTCAATATCAAAATTATATCAAAACAGACAAGTTAGGAAATGAAATCCATGTAGCAGTTATTGTATTTCGATATATACCCTAGGTATATGCGGACTGACTGTCCTGTGAGTGAAACCTATTTCACTGCACAACTTTTGCTATAAAGATGTCAGCCAATTCGCTGATGCAAATGTGGCATTCATGCTTTTTAAAATCTGTCGATTCTTGTCTTGTTTAACAAGGTAAATTCAAAACGTTGTAAATAAGGTAATTAGTCCCCATCCGTTATTAAACAGTCATATCGATAAAAGTCGACAACATTTTTACCATTTTGTGGAACCGCAATTCGCCTTCAATTTCTTGACCATTATCTATGACTATGATTAATATCCTATGACTTCAGCTATGTCTATTCTGTTGTAGTATAATTAAAAACGTAGTGCACGAACAACTTTCTGTACCGAGTAAGCAGCTCGACGTGACCAAATGATGCTTATTATTCGTTTATTTTCATACTGCTGGTCACATGTGCTACGCATTCATGACATTCATTAATAAAAAAGTGTGATATGAGTACACATTAATATCAAAATGTTGTCGATTTTTATCGATGTGACTGTATCACAGGATGACATTATGTACTACTTGTATAATATTATGCATTTTTATATAGCTGTATGATATTCTATCGTATGCACACATTCAGTATTCGCATGCGTTATGTCTTACGGTGACACGGGGTTATTTATTTTCTAAATACATTTGAATATATACATTATTTGCACACGTGATGTAAGTCTGTTATCAGACAACTACACCTTGGACGAGCGATCAGTAGATGTTCAATATCCCACGGAATTCGATATCACGCGGAATACGATTTAACGCGTGTTTATCGAGTCACTCACGTATCATTTTCTATAACGCGGGTCAGATACCGCATACCCGCGTTATATAAAACGAGTGCAGTACGAGATGCCATAGCTATCAAACCACGGACCTCCCGCAGAGCGCCTTGAATCACCCGCGGTTCTAACATATCGCGAGAACACGTGTGAGATCGCGCGTGAGACGGCGAGAGTTGCTCCTCCGTCCCTCGCCTATCCATTTTTAGTCCGGCCGAGTCGGCGCGCTGCCTGAGTACCGAGCGCCCGAGCACGGGGTAGTGTGAGCCGAGGAGGGGATTATTTTAGGAATCCCTCCTCCTCCTCCGCTGCCGGTCTGGGCACAGATCCAGCGAGCGCATTACACCCCTCCGCCGCCCGGGCGAGTGCTCTAGTCACCGCTCCTCGCGGCGAAGGCAGCCGGGATGCCGCGAATAGTTCAGGGAACTTTTTACCACCCTCATCAGACGCAGCGGCTGGCGTCGGCAAACCGAAATCTCAATCTAACTCACCTTTATAGCCGTCACTCGCACTTTCCACCGATTATACTAGGATTTGGTTCAGTTCAACTAGATTTATAAATAATATTTACCAATGTATCGTAGGACGGTGGAATATTGTGAATGCTATGATTTACCGGCCACATCCCTCTCGATTTACTACGCACACCCCCCCCCCCCCGTTCCTGTCTTCCAGGAGCGCACTTCCAGGCCAGCAGCACACCCCTAGAAGCGGACCGCCCGCCCCCCTGCCACCTCTCGCACACTCAGCCTGTACCTTTCGATATAGCTCCCCCTTTTCGCCCCGGCCGAGGAGCAGAGATCGCAGGAATCGGCGGACATTTTAGCCGGAGCGAGCGAGCGCCCACTCTCTCTCCTAGAACCGACGCGCGGCCCGATCCGTCGTGTCCTTCTCTCGCCATCTAGGTAAGTCATCTCCTACCTTTATATCACAACGCGTATTCCCATGTAAAAACTGCGGTAACTTGTCTGAATATCTGCTGTTGTAACCGCGCTTGTGTGTGTGTGTGTATATAACATTACACTGGCGAAACGGGAGATCACTAGCTGCTCGGATATAATTAGTACACGGTAGCTGAGCTGGGGGACTCCAGCTCGGCCTGTTGGTAAATGTCTCAGCCGTCTCAGCCGTCTCAGCCGTCTCAGCAGCCCAGGGATGGAGCAGTGACAACCTCGTTTTCTGCCTGCATCGCTGCTTTCCCACCTTGTAAAACATCGTGATATCAGTGTGTGTTATCACAGATGCCCAGAGAGGTGCAAGGCCGAGAGATCCCCCCTCCAGTCCCGCTTCATGATTCTGTCATATTTTACTGATATTAATTTCTAACGTGACCTTTACTACAATGGTATCCCACTTAATGCCGCGTATCGGCTCTCTCGGGTAGGTATATATAAATACATGTATTCAGTCATGTACATGTACGCATCAGCCTGTTTATTTTCACACCTAGGTTGAGCTATCTACTGGTGTGATACACAAGGTCACCTATACAGAGGGACACCTCACACCTATGCCTCTGTTGTTTGACAATGACATGATTTGTTGGCCTCCAAGTACCTGTGGTTAACGGGGATATGAAGTTCAAGCCCACCACTGCATTGGGACCGAGTTTTTCCGTGAAATAATACAGGCAACTTATAAAACGTCAAAGATAAGGCAGTGCATTGATTATCACGAATTATATATTTCCACCTGGTTCGGTTCAAGTTAGTGACTTCTAAGAGCATCAAGATACATACCGCATTCAGAATTAACAGATGACGGCACCAGTGCGTAAAATCACTTTGAAATGATTGATATTTAGTGTGGCTGCATGGATCCGATGTTATGTAGCTCCGGCTTTAGATGGGGAGGCTGCAGGTGAATATCTGCTGTTTTTTTTATAGATACCGCAGTAGCCGGATGTCAATCCTCACTTCATATCTCATATCGTATATATTCTGATAACACGTGCGGAGACGATATACAGGTAGACCCAAGTTTTCAATATACTGTACCCTGAAACATAAGACTGGAGCATTAGCTAACATAAGGAATTTACAGCAACGCCAATGAAATCAAGCGGCATGCATTGTGTATATATCTTGCAACTTCATGGTACCAGAGGATAATTATGTGGCACACAAGAGACCATTGTTTGTTTACTCTGGTATAGATAAGCGCAATGTTCTCTATCTGAAAGTTATTTATAACTTGCCAGATCCACCACTTGTAATAAAGATGGCAGCCCTGTACCTTTGTGAAACTATTGTCGTGATGAACACCAGGTGGAACTCTCACACCGTGACCTCTTGACCCTGCATGACCCCCTCGCTTGACCCTCTGTCACAGGTAGTCCGTGGTACAGGTAACTAAATTAATATAGAACAAAGGTAAGAACAGGTGAAATGTTCTGTGTTATTTGCCAAGGATTAACTACCTTATTCACTCTGTATCGTAGGGCATCGATTTGTGACTTAAACTAGTACGATACAATTATAACATGATTGCAACAATAAAGCAACTAATGCACGTAAATGAACTAGTTGATCAGAGGGACATTTATTTGCAAGACATCCTCAGCATAGCAGCCATAGTTTATTGATTTGAATTGCTGCATCAATTTGATTTTCCTCGATCATTGAACTGTTCCCCGCTATCTTGATGATTCAGATCCAGGATTTCAATCCGACCAAGCATATATACATACTTCATTATTTTGGGACACCGATAATGCCGTAGGCATTATATATTAGCTTAATAGTGCTGGTTTATTTAACGGGGTAAGGATGATGATAATTATGACTGAACGGAAAGGGATCTGATATAATATTTGAACTATTTTGATCAAAGTGATCTCCTTTAGGTAGCATTGCATACAATTTTGGAGGGTTTGCTCATGATAAATGTATTCAGGTAGCCGTCCCCATTTTTTATTCGGAAGTTAGCTTCAACATTTTCATTATCTGATTCTCTTCGGACAATTCAGGTCTATTGATTGATACCTATGGTATGGTTTCAATCAATAGACTAATAATCATCGATAGCACTATTACAAAGTATATCTGTGTTAAGCGGTAGTGTATGTTTGTGCGGTATTGTAACTCGTCTCAGTTAGTAACCTGGCTTACATCTGATGGTAAACTAAGTTAGGCCCGGGTCATAGGTCAGATTCCTCAGCTCTCCATCATGTACCTCAACAACCCATGTCTCTCGGCAACTACTAAGCTGTATAGCTCTGTACACATGTACATGTATATCTATACTAACACTTGGATTCCGGCTTTCCACATTTGTAACGACCACAGACCAGACTGGACAACACATAATGCAGATATATCAAAGGCAACCTCTAATAGTCCAGGGAAAATTCGTCATCTATGCATGCTGAGTATTTCGATGTGAGTTTGATATATCGCCACTTTTTCTGCCCAGCACTACACTATCGCCAGCTGTTAGCAGTATAGGCTACCACCGTGATAAACACACGGTGTTACTATTTATAACTTCCAGGCTCTCTCCCTAGAAATGAGCTCGTGTAAGCTAATACACTCTCACAACCTACACCGCAAAACTCGCTAAACACGCACATCTACTCAAGTAATCATGACTTTGCTCATTTAATAAACATTATGATATAATACATATGTAATACATATCGAAGTTATGAAGTGGGTTGTTGCGGACCGATAAACGATTCTGTGAACCGGTCAGTAGGGAATATTTAATTGGATGTGGCTGGTCCACGCCGCAGTGTTGTGGTGTAGCAGCCAGACCTCTGAGGTACATGTAGGTGGTATAAACAAGGTGATGTGGAGAGAAAGATTTATAATAGGCGGCGCGTGGGTGTTTTATTAGTTCCCCAGTGTTTCTGCGGGATGAGTTCAGGATGTGGAGGGTTTAAGGGTGACTAACACGCCGGGGAATGATGCTGAAGTGGTCGAGCTACTTGTGGAGTTCTCGAGGGTTCCTGGTATGTAGGTTAGCTCGAAGTTGCATCACCGTCTGAACATCTCAGCAGGAATATTCAGGATTCTTTGCATTTAATTTTACAAATTGAATATCAGTATGACAAGTCCCAACCCAAGTTATCAAGTAGCCCCTCAATATTTTGGCGTCTTACTGAACCTCCCTCGGTCCAAGATTATCTATCAAAGATGTCGATATGTTCAATTTGTATACATAAAGTGTTCTTATAGGTGCACTAACTTATACTATTGCAGCCCATATATTGAGTCAATGTAATCATTCATCCATGGAAATAAGCTTTGTCCTACCATGGGTTCGTGTGAGATACAGGGTGTAGGACTCCCATTTATTATTATCATAATGATACGCATCTTACCCCAGGCGTTCGAATCTCCGCCATCCAGTTGTCAAGTAGGCGAGGTGCTTTGTTTATTTACGTAGCCATATTATTGTATTCTTGGAGCATAAACAACATGGCCTCCACCTGGTACTTGGTTACAGCAGTACTTCACAGAATTAGCCACTATCCAACATGAAGAGATGATGATGATCATATAGTTGTGGTAAACTTTCCAAACCTGCGGTGTTCCTGTTGATTCGATCCCTCATCATTAATATAAATCATACAGCGATCTGTATTTCAGATTTAAGAAGGCATTTAAGTGCCCCTCCGGGGGACCCACACGACTACGTGTTTCTTGTAAGTGAGCATATTTACAAGACATGAACTGAATACATGCACAAAAGATCAAGTAAATGCCTGGGTTAATAAGTAATCAAAATATCTAACAACCTATATATACTCGTGTTATGATTTCTCAAGGATCAGATATTAGAGGTGGTTTAATGCCTGGCTTCTGCAGAACGTTGTGGTTTAAAACAGATGCGCTGAGACACGATGTAGTATGGACTACCAGGTGCTCGGAATACTGCTGGCGCGATTCAAGTACTACTTCATTTTTATCTGCTCATATACTATGTGTCCATGCGCATTGCCGGAGCTTCTGGAATTGTTATAAGCGAATGAAATGAAAAAAAATAAAATCATCAAAATCACATTAAAGCATTAGGTACATGTACTGGTCGGTCGGATACAATAACGAGCTGAGCGTACAGTGGTCCATGAAGATCAGATTCACGATGGTGCTTGCTATTTGTCATAAACTATGGCGCACACTGGAAGTTGGAAACGACAAAAATGCACAAACTTGAAACACCGATCGGAGCCAAAATATATTTTTCCTGGCAAAAATGAGCCCTGGTGCCAGACGCCCACAAACTAAGCTAATTTAAGCGATGAATAATGGACTGATTTCACGGAGGCTGGGGCGGGGGGAAATGTGTTTGCCAGATTGTAAATTAGTTTGACACTTTAGCAGTTATCCGGGAGGGCTTGTCTGTCTTTGATTAGCCGAGCAGTTCCTGGCCAGTGAAATGTGATGAAAGATTACCGAGAAGTCGCTAATTGCCTGGGAGAGTTGTGAATACCTGAGATGTTGGTCAGCGCACGAGGTAAGATCACCAGGTACGGTGCGCGCATTCCATTCATTCTCAGCAATTATTCATCAACGATTAGCCAGATTTCACACTCAGCCAGGCTCTTCACATACCTCTGAAATTCGCATTTCAGTTCTGATGAAGTCATTTATTCGATTAGGTTTTATCTCATTAGTACTTTGGGCTGAAGGGCTATCCCAAAAAATCAGTACGACATTTCTTTGCGTGTTACTCGGTTCAATTATAATTTTGTATTCCAAAAAAAAAGCAGCAAAACACTGAAAGATCTCATCTGACAGCTGCGTATCACTTTAGCATGATGAATCACCAAACATCGCCAGTTTTCACGATTATTTAATTTGATACTAGAAATCGTTTCCAGAGGCAACAGAGTATGAAATCAGAAGCACACCTATGATATTTCACAGGTATACCGGCGAGGTTTTTACGTTTGTGTGAAAGGTTTTTTGCTCACTCCTGAAGAAGGCTGCTGTTATTTATTCGCTATAACTCTGAGTTAGGTTAAACACGGCTGTAGGGAGGTTCCAGTACATCAGGGCAGGAACTTATAACAACTAACAAGATGTTATAACATAGCGCTGGTCCATCATGCAGATCAATTTGCTCTATCGTTTCTAAAGGTACGTTTAAAATGTCGACGCCACAGCGAATTATTTCAGAAAGTACGCGACACCAGTCAGTTGTAAGTGAGTGTTATTGAGATAAATTGTGGGTGGGTAATTGAGACACACGTACATGTACATGCACATGTATATTGGCCGAGCAGATGCATGTACGTGTACTTAGCGGAGGTTAGTTCTGGCACAGCCCTGATAGGTGATTGATTAGCGTGGGCTAATGTGTTAGTATCTCGTCATACGTAATAGCCCAGAGCCCGCGCGCCCGCCACATGTACATGTACAGGAGATATAGCCAGCAGGGCCACACTCCCCCGGTTAGTACCAGCAGAGACCTCGGACAGCTCGCATCTCTCCCCTCGCCGCCAACTCGCCGCTCCCCCAGGCCTGTCTCCGCGATCATCCAGCCCCTGTGCCAGCCCCGTGCCCGCGGGCGGATAAAACTGCCCATGTACGTGACCCCTCGGGCTTACTTGTGAACACAGCAGCAGCAGCCCCTGCAATTTTTTATGTAAGCTCGGGAATTTATATCAATCGTGTACTCACGCGGGAACTTCTGTCAGCGAGTTTAATGCCGAGCGCTGATTGCGTCTGATCGTTTTATTGTTTTCATTCACGAGTCGGACGTTACGTAGATAATCTTCCGCGTCGGATTAAAGCGGATAAGGCGGTGATCAAACGGATTAGCCGCCGCAGACGCACTGTCTGTCATTGTCACCTTGGATTAGCTCGCCGGATCATCGGCGTTTTTCACTTTACGCGCGAGATTGCGTGGTAAACAAACAAACAAACAACGTGGTATTGTGTAAACAGTTGTTTACTGTTGCGGATATCATATTGTGGAACTTTCACGATGGTTCAGGAGCAGAATTGGAGTGAAAAATACCTGCACAGCGATCACCATACGGATCGCTTGGTATTCAACAAAATACACTCGGTGTCCAAACTAGGTGCACTAATATATCCAGGTAATACCTTTATTCCTGTGCTGTTGTCGTGGTAACCGTTCATATAAATAAATCGGTAATGTTATGATTTCTAACCTTCAGGATAGGTGGGGATATCGCGGTTGAGCGAAATTATCGTGTTAACGCTTGCGAAGTATGATTAGTTATGATGAAGTCTGTGTTGTCCACGCCCATCTTGTTAATTGGGCTGGTATAAATACACCGAGACATAGGTCAGAGGTAAAAATACTGAATATGGTTAGATATCAAGAGGCACAGGTGCCTGTCAACATTGTTTAAGGTATTTCTATAGTTTGCGATCGATCTCGCTTTAAACATATTGAAAGTTCCATTCATCAATCCGATCGTACGCATGTACATTATACATTATATGTCTGCCAGAAAATCGCCGACGCGTTGCGTGGACGTCACTAATCTTGGTTGGTCAAGCGACCTCAATTGGTTTCTTAATACAGAAATCAGCGGGGGTCAATCGCTATAAATGGAGATTACGGCATGATCGCTAAGTATACTAAACATAAGATTCACGAAAGCGTCTTAATCATTTCGATTTTATACACACTGGTTAGGCAACTTTATATAGGACAATATTCAGAACTGTTCACAAGTGAAGTGCGAACTTGTAATTGTTTGGCATCGATATTAAGCTCTGCTGGCTTAGCAAAATAACTGTTGCGTAGAACAGGGAAGGTCAAATTCCTAGACATTCTATCAGATTGGGTACAGTCAGTTAATCATTAATGACGATATGGTAAACGTTATTTTAATCATTGCTTAAGTGGAATTCCCGACTTATAATGATTCTTTATCGATTCGGTGATTTGAATGAGCATTGTTTTGCCAACAAAATTGAAAAAGAAAGTGTTAAGAACGGAATGTGCACAGCGGTGAAATGAAATGTTTTAAATTCCCCGTGTTCCCCCAGAGATTGCAAAATCAGGGGGTTTGAGCTTGCTGCACCTCTCACATATCACCCACCCGGGGAAACAATTTCACATCTCACAAACATCCAGACAAATGAGTGATGCTCCTGGTTACATGAATTATTACACCGGAGCAATCAACCGTGATGTACAAAACCTTAAACAACTTTACCAGATGTAAGACGGATGTAACTATATGTAAGGGGCGCGTAGTACACAGTGTTTAATACTACACGTGAAATCTAGTCTGGGTTCGTTGTTTTCCGCATTCCTTTATGTATCATCATTAATCACTGTGTCGATGTTATCGGGCAGCTTCAGGTGAAAAATCGGGATGATTTGAAAATGCTTCTGTCGTCCATTGTGTACATGCATGCACACGCAATTACACCCCATTGTATAAAGATAGATGCCAATATGTTGTAGGACCAAATGGGCGACAATATAGATATAAATATAAAGGGTATCCTGTAACAAGACACAATCTAATTAATAGGCATGTTACATGTATAGGCCTAGATATACGCATATGATGTATGCATATACATGTCATTATCAGGCATGGTTCAGTATATTAAGTGTAAAGACCTTTGATAACAGGAGGCGCCTATCAGAATAACATTTACTTCATCTAACCAAGCGGAGATAACTATATCAGTAGTATCAGTAGTATCAGTCTGGGAGGAGAAAGTTGCGCAGTTTTCGCTAACCATCGGCCATTTCCGACTTTTATATCTTCACCTCGTCTGTAGAGCTGATAATTGGCAGACTTTTATGTAGTATACATCTACAATCATAACGTTATATATATCATCAACCTTACTGTTAAAACATGTCATATGTAAGTTACGGAATCGTAGCTATATTCAATTGTAGTCCCTTATTAACTGCAGAATCATGTTAAAAAAAGGTGTTTCATCCGTTATTCAATCATTCTTTTCTCAGATGCCAAGGAGTACCTGGCGCGATGTAAGCTAGGGCGGGTGAACCGGTCTAACTGTCAAGTACCGGTGAAATCATACACATGTACAGCTAATAACAAAAGCACCAGTACCAAATCTATCATTCCCAGTAAACGCCGGAGGCAGGCCTGTATCAAGTCTTCGTCCAGACTTACTACTATTCCCGAAGGTACGCCAGAAAGTGCTCATAGTTACCCATGATGGGATGCGCACATGTTGAGAATGCTGTTCGGGCATTTGTTGATTTGACGATTTATTGTTCTGTTCCTGCGGTGAACTAACACTAGTTGACGTTGATGAGCAATGTTTAAAGATCTGTGTGAAGATTTCCCCCATCGTTCAAATATCTTATATTTTAGTTTTCACCCTGTGAATTTGTATTACCACTTGATTCAACTAACAACGTACCCTGCTCTTTTTCAAATGTTTTTTGATGAACCGCTTGCTGCATTTAAACCTTCAACTGTAAAAATGATATCTACATTGCACAATTGCAATATATGGCGAACAGCGTTTATTCAGACAAGTTACGAGTTCCTGGTTTGAGGTGTCTCAAAAGTGAGATTCTATAAATCAGATTATAACTATTGCAAGATATTTGTCAATGTATTAACAAGTCATTGTATCTATTTATCCAGACTCAGAACATCAACCGACAACAAACATGGCGAGGGGAAGAGGGGTAAGTTATAGTTTCAATATAATCATGTCATTACTCACGTTTAAGCACAAATCTAATCTTGTACCATAATGACGCACAGTTAAAGTACAATTTGATTCGAGCGTTGAGATATGATCCAGTATGAGATAGAAATTCACAGCATTGATACATGTACTATTGACCAGCAATGAAGCTATAAAGTGAGTCTGAATTAAGTGACTCAGATATGTAGCTGTTTAAGGAATGGTTGGGATTCCTGCCCACTCGTTTTCCAGTGGATTTTTATTGTATCTACCGGCCTCCCACGTTATCTAGATATCTCTGCCTTCTCATTTATATCGAGTTCCTCTCTGACAAGCTTCAGGAACTCTGCCAATAGGATGCTTATGTTTTACACACGTGGTATAAAACAATTGTCATGTGATACAAACCGCACAGGTGTGAGTTCTGAACCCTAGCTGTTTTAACACAGGAGAACTCAATTATAACTCAATTATACTGAGTTTGAGTCTGGTTCATCAATATATACTATACTGACTATATTCAATGCATACATGTCCGTGCATTATGTCATATTATACCGGCTATCTGTGTGCTTGGTATGATTAAAAAAAAAAAAATGCAGGTTCGCAAATTATTTGCGTCGTTGACACTTGTAATTCCACCATCCATCGGAATTATTATACATTTATATAAAAAACTTAGTTCTAACTGTCAGTAATTTTATTCACGAGATACTTACTTAATACTTCGACGAGGAGATCATTATCATGATCCTTAGACATACACATGAGGAGATTATAGAAGCCTTTGTATGTAGCTGTGTACTTACATCTTGATAAACTGTGTGGCTTCCGCTGATGTCAGATTTATGAGATCCGGGAACCAAACACCTGTCTGGAAGAGCCGGTTCTCAGAATGTCTAGAAATAAAGCAGTCAATGTTTTTTGCTGAGCACTGATAAAGGACAGACAGCAGAATGCCAAACAAAATAACAGAAAATTTGATATGTGTCGATCGCATTCGAAAGCATATACCAAGCTTCAGAAATACTGCATATATGCATCTTTCAAATAATCTTTCGTGGTTTAAATATATAGTTGCAACTTTTGCTTTAATGAGGCCTATGCGTGGATTAATCTGATAGAATGATCAGCAAGTTCTCGGTTGTACTATCAATCAAACATATTTCTTCCTTTTCCAATTGCCATCAAAGTGTCTGAATCTTTTTAGACACCACTCAATTACATCAGACGACAATTGAGTTTTAAATTGATAGTACCCCTCGAACTGTATCCTGGAAGGCACTGAATGATATGCGGCTATAGTGATGCACGTGTAATACGAGGTTAGTGTAGAATTCATGCGGTTGTAAAATGCCAGACGAGGTGATTAATAGGCACCTCCTGCATTAACTATGTGTGCAGCCTCTGAGAAGGGGCTGCTGACACATAAATATCATCCCGCATCCTAGGTATCAGTCTCGTGTGTTGTCAGGCTGAATCCCTGGCATCCCAGGTGCTGGCCGCGCGGAGGAGGGAGCCACAGAGATAGCTCCCCCCGCCCGGGAGGCAGCCCCAGACGTAGCCTGCACACATACATATACCTGTGGCACACGGGGTACACAGGAGGCTCTGACTCAGGAGGTGGTGCTGGGCAGAGCTCCCGCCTCCTCAGAGCACGCCGGGGAATCAGGGGAGGAGACGCACCGGGACTCCCCAGCAGAACAGACCCTGACGGCGGGGAAGTGAGGTCTCTCGGGCGGTGCTCCACATCATCAGCAGGATTGTTTCGTATCTTCTCCCTGTCGTGAGCATCTCGTGATATCGTCATCAGACGGACTCGCACTTTGGAATAGCAGCTTAATCGCTTGTTTTTTGTCAGGCAAGCAAGATGGTGACCGCCTCGAGAACCCGAGTAGGTTTTGATAGTTTGTTATTCAAGCAAACACTAATGGTCTAACAAGAACTAGATCTCGCAACAGTGTGGGCCTACATTCCATTGTTTTATTTGTTGAAATTGTTTTCAGCGGTGTTGGACATGTTTACATACATCTAAATTCATTATGAACCGTTTATATTTAGAATTTTCATTTTATTTCAGGGCTTTGACGTAACTGTAAAGAAACGGGCCCAATCTGTTCCAGTCGGTAAGTGAAGCTAAACTGATTAAAATGCGAGAGGCTTCCACAATATAACGTTTTTATCGACATGTATTAAAAAATAATCGTGCACTTTAAACAGTATGTCTAGACATTTATACAAAAAACATTTACGACTAACCGAAGTAGAAATGTGATGCAAAAAATCGTTTCACTTGCAAAGTCTATTTACCATGATGAGGGTTTATGTTTCAATATGCCTGTATTATTTTTCTACATTTCATGCGCAGCTCTACCGTGAGGTTTTCCTAGTATAAAACATTCATATTTATGTATTTCATGCAGGCGACTTTAACGAGCCGTCCGCCTACAGACAGACCCAGTACATTTCGCGCGGCGCCGTGGATGACATGGACAACGTCTCGCACGCCTCGAGAAAACAGGACCAGAGACTGCTGGATGACATCACTTCCAGACTGGTAAGTAGTTCGCCTTTCACAGCAGCGTACTGATAGTAGTACGCTGTGCCTTTTTGTCAGTATCAAATGTACCACTACTTACCGGCTGTAATTCAACCTACACTCGATCGCAATCGCTATTGGATGTCCCATTTCACTATATTCAGTTGGTAATCAATTTGTTTTATACAGACATAATGCATTAGAAACAGCCAATTAACCAGCATTTTCAATATGCAAGTTAATATTAAATGATTCTGATAAATTTGTGTCATTTTCTATGATGTTCACGCTTACATGCATTAATGAGTAATCCTAGAAACTCTCGCCTCTGACGTCATAGCTGATTTTGGATTATCCAATTACTATAGAGGTTAACAAAGGCTAGGGTTTGCGGGCCAAATATATGCATATTACAATGTGAAGTTCAGTTTCAGAGATTACAGTAGGCGCCGTGATGCTTTGACAACAATTTTACGATATATTTGATCGTGTAGTGCACTTTGTAGCTGATTGTTTTAGGCCCTCCCTCCCTTGTGTGTTCTCTGCGGATTCAAGCCAACACTTTTTTTGTATTTTGTGGGGTTAGTGCGTGATTCTGAGTCTAGTCCTGTGCGGTCTCAATGTGATTTCTAACAGTTTGTTCCCATGTAAATAGATGTTCTTTTAATTTCTTTTTTTTTCTTATGAGTAAAAGTTTGTTTTATTTCAGTGTGCGGTGTCACCTTGTAAATCACGTGTTTATCCTTCCCTACTCCAGTAGAAATCGTCCCTTCATTTGCCCCGAGAGAGTCCTCCCGATTGCCATTCTGAAACCTACAATTTCTATGAGGGAGTTTCCTTTATGGTGAAACCCCGAACCGCACAACGTCGATGAAAAATTTGTATCTACAGTCATTTACCTGATACACTGACACGCCTTGTCCAAATTAATGGTGTCGCCCGTCGTGTACAACTGCTGAGTTTTGTTTTCAAGAGATCATTCAAAACCCCCTTTCAAACCACTGATGTCGTGCCCCTTAACGAAACAAAACTGCCTTCTTTTCCATGATTCCTTGAATATATTTGACGGTCAAATGGCTACTTACACCAAAACAAATTCACATTTCAGAACAAAACATATCGGTCAAAATAGTCATATAAGAGTGTAGCAGCCATTGTTAAAACTGCGACACATGAACACGTCCTCATAAAACGCCATAATCAATGTTGCATTCGGTTTCAAAACATGCATATAACTATTGTCTTTCTATTTATGTATGATTTCTGTGAACTTCTTTGGGTTGATGTCCACCTTGTGTCTAATTATCTGTTTGGTCAGAAGTCATTCCAAAAATAATTTATATTAATCTAATTATTATTGAAAGACAGGTGTCAGCTACCCAGAAAAGTATTAAGAATTTGTGGAAGATGAACAATCGATCTTGTGATAGAGGTAGATCAGAAAGTGTTTTATCAAAACAAAAATCAAATTGAAAAATTCTTCGATAATGTCTTGCTAAAATAAGCATCATTTGTTTTCAAATTCATATTCAAATTATGAAACAGATCGCTTTCTGATCTTTGCTATTACGGGGTACAACTACAGGCTTCGATTCACAATTTGATGTAGAGTTTGTACGTACATGTGGGTAAGATATTAGGTAGAGTTTAAGTTACAACGATTGCATGCCATGTCGGTCACAAGTCGAACAAGCAGTTGAAGAGCGGGGGAGATCGACACACAACGCATAATAGAAACAAGCGTCTCCCCTCTTCAACTGCTCCCGGTCGACCACCACCACATCGTCTCACACCTCCTCCACACCCACCACACACAGTGCAAGTTCGAGTTCGACTGTGTGAAACCCGGCCGCCAGGTGGCCAGTAAGACCGGTTTCCGGCGCCACCTGTACGGGAAGAAGCCGCTGGTGGAGCGCGAGACTCGCACGCAGCGCCGCAAGGAGGAGCTGATGTACCCGTGGGACTACACCTTCGACAACATCTACCGCGCCCGCGAGAAGCGCCCGTGGACGAAGAAGCCGGCGGTGAAGGAGCCACCGAAGCGCAGCAAGTGGGACGACACGCCCGATGTTCTCCCCGAGAAGATCTACCCCGACCAGTACCCGTACAAGGAGCGCGTGCGCCGCCAGAGGAAGGACCCCGACAGCATCACGCTCACCGGAAAGCGCTTCGAGAACATGGGCACGCACGAGCTGCTCGCTAAGATGAAGGGCAAGCTGGAGGCGAAACCGCGCGGTCGCAGCGCCGGCGTGGACGTGGATATCCTGCTGGAGGGGCTGCACCACCCGCTGCCGCGCTCCTACGTCAAGGGGCAGTGTTTCACCGCCGTGGACGACTGGGAGGGCAGCAGCAGCGGCGACAAGCTGGAGGGCGACCCCGTCGTCAACAAGAAGGTAGCGGACAGCAAGAAGGAGCTCGCCGACTTCGAGCGCCTCCTGGAGGACAGGTTCAAGCGGCGCAAGGACTGCTTCGTGTCCCGGGCGCCGCCCAAACCCGTGAGGCTGCCCACCCCGCCCCCGCTGGACGACGAGGAGAAACTCGCCCAGATCGAGGTAATTTATTCAATATGGCGTCCCGGAATGGTTTGCCGTGTGCGGTGACGTGACGTGGATATGTGTCACCCTTCTCTCTCTCTCAGTTGCCCTTCATTGACCTTCGTGACATGAACTATCCGGTGTGACCTTTCGGGCCTCACTGGAATTTAAAGGAAGAATTTTATTGGTGACGTCATTGGAATGTGATTGTGACTTATTCCTTTAAACCTGGTGAGGTCTGCAATGCTTGGTGGTCTCTCTGTCATATACGTACGTCATGTCCACGTCATGTGACGCATGTGCATTCGGATGCCGCTATAAACGATCATATTTCGCTAACAGTATTTGTTTACTACAATTTGTACGTAATAAAGCGATTGAACGAAGTCGGAACAAAACACAAAACAACCATTCATTTAATGAAAACAGTTTTGTTGACATCTTCCTTCATTCAATTTAACGAGACACACATTTAGATTTTTGTTTTAACAGTTTGCGTGAATATGTGTATAGGGAACCGAATGCAACATGCGCACATGAAATATAAATCTCTGAAAGGACCTGCATGCAAACAGAGTGGCGAAAGATAAAACAGTAGGCCGATTTCAGAATTATTTACCGATTTCAGGTCATATCTAATACAAAAAGAATCAAAATTCAAGGAAACATGGAATATTAGTTTCGTCATACATTGCACCTGTGCGACTCCCCGAATGACGTCATATCCTGCCCCCGATTTGTACGGAACTTGCCCCGTTGTCCCTGTGGTTTGCGACTAAAGTCTTCCCCTAAACCTTGTCCATTTCCAGCAGTGGTCAGGAAGCCCATTTTAC
>JAXGGS010000130.1:0-27408 GCA_035585475.1 Armandia brevis | reverse complement strand
ACATCTCTGTAGCTAGCACATACAGCCCCGTCCACATCTCTGTAGCTAGCACATACAGCCCCGTCCACATCTCTGTAACTAGCACATACAGCCCCACATCTCTGTAGCTGGCACATACAGCCCCACATCTCTGTAGCTGGCACATACAGCCCCGTCAACATCTCTGTAGCTGGCACATGCAACCCCGTCCACATCTCTGTAGCTAGCACATACAGCCCCACATCTCTGTAGCTGGCACATACAGCCCCACATCTCTATAGCTGGCACATACAGCCCCACATCACTGTAGCCGGCACATACAGCCCCATCCACTTCTCTGTAGCCGGCACATACAGCCCAACCACATGTCCATCCCCCACAGTACACTGTCATCCCTTAAATACACCCTCATCCGTCCTCTGTTAAGCAGGGCCACATATTGTGACCCTGAGTCGGGCTTAATCTCAGGATATACGCCAGGATTACCGGACTTCCGCTCATTTAGAGCAGACTAGCGCCGCCATAGGTTTGACCTACATTCGCCTCTGGGCTCAGGAAAGGCTGTGCAAGTATTTACCATTCTCGTCTACACAACTGTAAGGAAGACAAGGATACTCAAGGAACCTTCTAAAATTATGGGGGATTTGATATCTTACATCTTACATTGTTCATAAGGTATACTAGTTACTCCGGTACCCAGGGCTGATCCCCCTTTTATTTTAACACAAGAAGTTCTAGATAATAATGTGGCATTTTCTCGTGCCTATATTGCTGTAGTTAGACTTGCTGGACTTTACCTCAGCTCCTTGACACTGCAAGGATGTGATGCGTGCCAGTAAAACGCCCAGTGGGACAACGAACTGCAGAATCGAGGAAATGACGTGGAATTCTAATCAGGCGGTCGCTGGAGAGGAGAAATTTCACATGATTACAATTCCTAGGGAGAGCACACTGATTGGGGTGTTCAAGCTGTGACCTGCTAACCTAGTTACAAACCATCTCACCTGACTTACTAATTAACCTAGCTACAAACTATGTCACCTGACTAACTTATAAACCATTTCACCTGACCTATAGATATATAAATGTTAGAGCAGTAACACATTCTTTAATCAATGAGTCAGGACCGTGTTTAATCTGATGAAAGATGACGTAGTGCTGATGATGCCCTGGGAGATATGTAGCAAATCATAAATATGTCTTTCGAAATGTTTAACTGAGGCAGCCATCTATTCAGAATATCGGAGATAAACGTTGAGAAAAGACATTTTTTGTAAGATAGTTCAGCCTTGAGGACATATTTACCCTAATAGTGCAATAATTATTTCGTGCCACCACCATGTATTCCATATGTAGTGCAAGTGGACATTTTATGTAATCTTATCTCATATATGACGACTCGTGGGAATCAGGGCAATTAAATCCCTTATCGAATACACATGTCATATGGACCACTTGACATGTATGATCCTGAACATTGGTCGCAGAAATGACACGTATAAGCCATGAGCGATAATTGAGGCTGTTACAACATTTAAATCCGGCATCTGGCTCGTGTTGATGCAATGCATATGAATGCTCTCCGCTAGACGGGGAATGTCTTAGCTGCAGTCTTACTTCCGTCAACGAGGTCAGGATGCCCGTCTTGCTGCTGCTGTATCTATCCTCCCGGTATCCTCTTCCGGTGTGGCTCACAACGAGGGCGGGGAAGCACCAATCATATCGCCTGATTTAGTGGTGCGGTGTCTGCCCTGGCCTCTCTCTCCCTCTCACGTCACCAAGCTGAGCCGGGAAGATCCCCGGACCCGTCAAACCAACATTCGATCACATTAATCACATCAGGATTGGTGATTGCGCTCGGCCAAATCGATCTGAGGTAGGTTTTACAGCGTGTTTGTATCTGACATCACAGGTGCAGGAATATGTAAGGTGACCCAAACAACAGGAAGTTGGTGATGAAACAGAGGATTAACGATGGTCGCAATATGTCAGTTTATTAGGTAAAGCTGATGCTTCTATAACTGGCTTCAAACGTCTTGTGTAATGAGATCTCTGATGAAACCGCACTGGTTTGTTCTGGTATATTTATCTCGAAAAGCCTTTTTTTTGGTCCAAAGTACTCGTTTTAGTAGCAGCAGCATAACTGTTGTCTTTTGGGCATTTTATTTGTGATTATCAAACAACGGCTTGTCTTTTGTAGTGAACTTCTGTAGGCCGGGGGTTCGTATGTTATTGGTGCCTACTATATATGTAGATCTAGAGCATGTAATCATACAGGCTATCACTGTTAAAGTCGGTTTATCTCAGACTTAATACAGACGGAGAGAAACAGCGTTCACACGTTTTATTACAGATGGAGAGAGAGATAGCGTTCACTAGTTTCAGCGAGCGTCTGCTCTTCATCACACAGAATGGTGATCCGCGACAGTATCGTCAAGCGATAGACATTTAGGTGAGTAAGGTTTATCATGTCTTCTCGGGCGGGAGGAGAGGTTCGGATGCCGAGGTAATGTGGTTAGGGAGAGCCCCAGGGGGTTAGGGAGAGCCCCAGGGAGTAGGGCAGGTCCCGCCTTTACATCGTCCCTCGGTGTCGTTAGCCCGGCGTTAGCGGATACATTCATCACAGCATCTGTCTGACATCTTTTTCCGCCTTTTCCGCGCGATGCAGACAACATTTAGTCAGCGTTCCCGCCAGTCGTCTGACGGCGCTCTCCTCGCAGAAGTGTTCTCGATGTCGTCTGCCGCCGTGTTGCTGACAAGTGGCGCACGCTGAGATTCACTCCTCATCGTTAATATGTGTGAGAAAACTGAGCCCGCCTGTCTATGACATAACTGGGGAATTGATCCTGCCCGAGTGGGTCCCTGACGCTTTCTGCATAACAAATAAAATGAAGAGACAGGGAGACGATTTAACATAGCGTCTCCCTCCCATCAACCTGCAACTCGCGCAACTTAACAAGGGGAATAGAGCTGCTTCGTGTAAACAAATCACATTTCAACTTGATTTTAACTTTACCATGTTTATTCATCTTCCTATTTCACGGCTAAATCGTCTTAATACAAGAATAGAGCACCTTGGAGCCTGTTAACCTAGAAAAACAATTCTGCCTCCATTGATAAAAGTCCCGTCACCACTGTAGAGAGTGTAAGTGCCGATGTTCACCTCTTCAGCCGAGAGCTCCGTGTCGGGCGGGGAGAGATCGAGCAGGAAATGCCCGTCGACATAAACACTTCAGAGCTTTCTACGTCAGCCCCAAGGTTTTAGCGGGGCGTGTTTTTTGCGCAATATTCTCAAATCCTCACCGTCGGGGGTTGTTGTGATGGTCGCGTGGAGAGATTCCTGTCGCCGGGTTCATTTGAAGGTGACGGTTTCATCCAGGCGTTTGTGTTGGTGTTCCCCAGCTTCTCACACAAACCGCAGATCGATATATTCATGTGAATAGTAAACTTGATGTGTTTTTTTTCGGTGCAGGTAAGAAAAAAAATGGTGTTTTTGTGGAACGAATAATAGAGGTTCATCAAGTGCCTGAACGCTTTCATAAGATGATTATGAGATGACTAAAGGCATTAATTAACTGCTGAACAATACAGGTTACCTCGTCAGCACTGACAAGACAAACATTATTGTGGGTCAGCTTTGACAAGGTGCTGAGGTAAAGACAATTAGCAAGCAGCTTACCTGATAGATGGACAGAGCCGATTTACGTCAAACAAAGAAGGGAATTGGTAAATATCTAGTTTTTAACACAAGCACCCCATCAATAATGTTAAAAATAGACAGCCTTGTTTTTCTTTTGACTAGGTAACCAATGTAATGATGTGGTGCAATTATCAGGTTTCCACAATTAAAGCTGTTGCGAAAAATAATCCGAGTTTGTTGTTTGAAATCATTTGTATGGTGACATTTTACATTATAGCCACATTAACTGCAGGGTGACCACCAATTGTCACCTTTCTTATCGCGTTTCCAGCTAATCTATCCCCTCATACATTGATTATTAAATACCACATTGATATAACCTGATTGATGGACTGGTGAACCACCGGTTTATTTAATATAAGTCTTCCCGGCGGATCGAGATTTGTGAGGCCCAAGTGGCCGCAATCTGACGTCCGTGTGAGCGAGTAGTCTGCGCCACTCCGGAACCAATTAGAGCGAGAAAGGCGGGGTCAAGCCCAAAGGTGAAATGTGACAAACGCCAGCGTTCTAATGACGATGTGAACTCTCGAGAGAACAACTGTGTGACCTCTCGCAGCGGCGAGGTCAAGCGGCTATTATACACTTGATCATTCGCGCCCTCGTCAGTTCATGCTTGACCGGTCAATGAGTTGATCAATCCTCACCAGTGTCAAACTTTTAATACCCTATATTATTCTGACATTGGCTCCCTGTAGTAAGATGGAAGAAATCCGGGGTATATTCACATGGTTTGATTAAATCCACAGCGGATTTACCACCGGACATGTCAGGAACTTGCGGAAGATATTTGTCATCACCGCTGGTTGTCAGACGCGTGTGTTGCGGCGTTAAGAACCTGTCTCCTTCGCTGACAGTCAGAGTTGATGAGGTGATGCAGGGATGGTGGGAGGTGTCACAGGAGGAACTCCACAACACAGGTTCACAGGTTTTAACCCGATCTCAGTGTGAGCACTGAGACAAAATGTGTCATTACCATCACCATCTCTTCATCCGTGTCACTGGTGAGCTCAAATCACATGTTACATCCGCCTCATCTGCCCAATTCTGAGCAACTCTACTCAAATCCAATCTGCTGAACGGAGCAACTGCCGTGCGGCTCAGTTGCTTCACTGCCCTATGGTGATGTCCCTTTGGTGATGCCCCTATGGGGATGCCCTTTAAATGCTGATGCTTCATGGTGCATTATAGTGTTCGCAATGAGTAGCAATTACACTCAAGTATATACTATCAGGGCCAATTTGTGTCTTCACCATTCAAGTCACATGGTTTTGATTATCATCTGCAATATTATCATAGCAAACAACACTGTTTGGCAACAATTCATCTCGATCATTCTGATGACTCAAATGCCGCATTTTCCCCTAAGCTGCTCAAGGCTTGAGGCTGCTCTTTGTATTGAGTCACAGACGAGCAATTTAGAGTATCGAATTACATTATCACCGAGAACGAGGAAGGGCAAAATAAATGGTGTATCCCAGTCATATAAATTATTGAAACAACAGTCTACTTCTTCTTGGCAATGCTTGTGTTCGGGGTAAATAATTAGGCGGGTCGAGAGAAGACAATGTGTACTTTATTCTCGGTAGACTAGACAATTGCCCGTGTGATTTTCCCCACAGTTCCGCAGTAATCCTCTTCTCGGTGTACTAGGAACAGGGAGGTATAGTCATCACTCACTCTCTTCCTACACACCCGCACAACCAGTCTCTTCCAATAACACAACTCATCTATGCAAAATGTTAACTTCCCCCTTTTTTCTCCGGCACGAGCTCATGATTCACCTGAAGCTGTGTTTATGTAAATTCCTTGCTTCCCTCACACCCCCTTTTTCTCTTAAGCGGTCTCTGCCTAAAGTACAAGGGCCCGACTTTTTATCCGGATATAGCCCACTGTTGTGTGCCGTTTGCAGAAAGGAATTCTAAGTTCGCCGCGGACCGGGTTCAGTCCGTGATTCGCCGACCATTAACAGCCATTTATTTATACTCATCTGGCGCGATTTAATTTCCGATACCTGCCTTATCTTGATTACAGCAGCAGTAAAACAGGCAGCAATAGTCATCAGTGCCATTACTCAGGTCTACAGAAAGTCGCACTCGGAATGTATATATACAATGTATTCAACATTTTACCTGACTCCCGCCCGAGGCGACAAGGAATGATCGGTATAAAGCACATAGCATGATAGGTGTCGGAAAATAAGAATCACTCGATTGTGTGACTGTGTTTTTTCACACTTTTGGCGCCCGTCTATTTGCCTCTCTATCATTAGGAGGAATTGTAGAATTGCTGCCCATACATAGTGAAGCAGCCCAGCCCGCTTGGTGATTCATGGAAGTGCGATGGTTGCAGCGGCAGGAGTAATCATAGAGCAGATATAAGGCTCGTCTGTGATTAACTTCCAGCGATTGTACTCTCTGAATGTCTGGTATGGGCCGTTAGTAAAAGGGGGCGGGCGAGATGGATTGGTGTGTGTGTGTGTTTGTGTGTGTGTGTTTGTGTGTGTGTGTGTGTGTGGGGGGGGGGGGGGGTGTTGGTGGCGGAAGGGGAACTTTGCGGGGCAGTTTGGATCATGAAAGTCTGAAACCTGCTTTGAATGTACCAGTACGAAGACCTCTCCAAACCTGGAAGGACAGTTAAGCAATGAGAAGGGCTGGGAAAGACATGAAAAGACCCTGTGAGGGAAGTCTCTAAAGCCTAGTCATGTTTGCCTTAGGCTGTGACAAGCGCCTCAATGCAGGCTTTAAAGGGGTTATACAGACCGCGCTGAGGGGCTCAGATGTGCCATGCTGGAGGTGCGATGAGATCCCTGGCAAAGGCTATAAAAGGTGTCCAAATGCCCTGAGAGACAATAATAGGCTGAACAGGGGTATAAATTAAGACAGGCCACAAATGCCAGTTATCACTCTGGACGGGCTGTAAAGGTGGGTTAGGATTCCTCAAAGTGAGCAGTAAGGGTTGGTTAAAGCTTATCATGGCTCCCCGGGGTGATGGAAGTAGGGTTGGGGGCAGGAATACTGTATCAGGTCTGCCCTCAGGTTATGGCTGAAGGTGGGATAGCATTCAGGCCTTCACTTGTCCGCACTCAATAATTCTGGCTTAGTGCTGAGGAGACTGGAATAACCAATCACCCATGCCAAAATTGTTTGATGAAAGATGATAGATGATAGCTGAACTACAGGCTTGTGCATCTATATGGGGTGAAAAATGTAACCATTTGAAGAGCAATAACCAGAAATGAGCGTCTCAACTGTTAAGAGTTGGGAGATAGATGAAATAAACAAGAGACACTTTTTTGTGTGTGTTCCGGCTGCAGGTGAAAACTTGAGAATGCTGAACTGAACACAGTTTTCCCCCTTTGACCCAGGTAAGAAGTTATTGCCTCTTGAAATTTCTCCCCTTGTGAGCAGACACGATTGCAGCAGGCAGAAAAGCTGAGCAGCTTGTTGCTTGAGAAGCACCTACCGCTGATGTGGACAGTTTTTATACGAGGTGATATACAATATTCATCCCCGTCTCCTGTCAAACCAGCCGAGCTACATCGTGAAGATGGCTGAAGATGCCTGAAGAGCGCTGCCAAACATTGTAACAAGCCTTGGCGGTCCGCCAATCCCCCATGGTCTAGTTGTTGCCGTTCTTCTCTGTGTGTAAAACTCGCCATGGGTCGCCATTGTGGGGGGTAATCTGTCATTCTCAGCGATCCAAGCATCATCCCCGCCTTTGTCCCACTCAATAAAACCGGCAAAAAAACGGGTAAAAATCAGGCCCTTTGGCACTGAGGGCGGGCAGAGGCTGACAGCTACCATGATGTATGGGCAAATTGTGGGTTTTTCTCTCCTCGGCCACCCTCGTCTGCGGAATATTAATCACCTGACATATCTCCCTGATGATGGGGGAGCTGGACACTGATTGTTTGTCTTGTGCATGACATCCCTGGCCAATACCAGGGCCTCTTGCTTTGGTGCTTATCTCGCTCTAAAGTTCCACTCACACTTCCCGGGTGTCTGCTTCTGCTCTGCTGTAACGGTTTCTACCCTGGACCCTCTCTGTTTCTAATTAATCTGGGCCTCTGTATCTAACTTATCTGGGTCTCTCTCTCCCTAACTAATTCCGGCCCTCTCTGTCTAACTAATCTGGGCCTCTCTCTCTAACTAATCTGTGTGTGTTTTCCTCGCTTGCCTGCGGGTCTCCCCTACTACTCCCCCTGTTCCTACCCCTCTCCTCCCCCTCCTCTGTTTGTGTTTTTCTCACTCGCCCCGCAGGTCTCCATTTGCTGGGCGGTGTTAATTTTTCCATCCGGTTAATGAAGCGAGGTGGCGATACATCGATGATGGACGGGAACATTGACTCACAGACACCACACAAATCCGCCACCTTTGTTCTCAACAAGGCGATTCATCAGGCCGCAAATCACCTGTGACAACCTCGCTCATGCTCAAACCATCAGCTGATATAAGCATTTCCGAGCAAGGCATCAATAACAGAAGAGATTTGCAACGTTGTAAGGTGTTTCTTCCTTACACCTGTTGTTTGTGATATCAATATAAATTTGATTAATCACAAGGGGATCCATTCAGGTGGACAGTAAATGATTGATAGGCACAAAAATGCTCTCAATTCTGAGAAGTCGAGAGAAATATATGTTATCAGACACCACATCTTGAGGTTATATCACTTGTATCAAACATACTCAGAATTCTGCTTTTTGTGACATGGCATGTCTGACATATTGACAGGAGAAGTCAAAGTTATCATTCACCGCATCTTTGTTGAAAGATCTGTTTTATCAGTCACACAATGATAGAGTGGAGGTGCGTTTTTCAGGGGGCATGACATTAACGTTAAGGGGTGATTAGAGTTCACTGAGGCTTAGCTTTAGTTTGTGTTAGGGCACCGGCTGGTCGCCTTCCTGATGCTGCAATGCTTAGTGCAGTTATACTTTCTCCGGCACACCTCACTGAAAGTTTCCCATATTTATTCAGTATTAACTTGCATAAGTATTGTTCAAGGATGAAGATTACTTTCACACAAGCTGGAGGACAGCTACCTCAAAACTACCATCATAATTATCCACACAGCATGTGTCTTAGTCGCGCACAGTCGAATGTACGAAGAACAGTGTCCAGTACTCTCCTTGAGTACAGTTCCGCCTAGATCAATACGTTCCTATTTTTAAAGATTTATTATTTAGGGTAAAACAAGATGTGCACACGTCATGTGGAACATGCTTAAAACACTGTAAGTAAATGTTCTCGTTTTGACCCCTGTCATTGTTCCGATCATCGTCCTTGGTAACCTTAGGAACAGAGTGAACACAAGTGTACAGCTTCACTGTTCCTAATAATATGTGCATGGACGCACGACCGACCAGTGTGACCTTGAACTGTCTGACACCGGAAGTAGATGTTTGTCCGAATTCATAGTTACAGTCACGCGATTCATCCGTCCTGATGTCAGAGTTCACAAGATACATCCGGTTCTGGGTCAGAGTTTACACACTGAGACGACTTAATTGTTCGTGTCTGCTATAAACCTACAATAAAATGTCACTGGAACGAAGGAACCTGACGGCATGTGTTGTATGTGTTCTGCTGATACTTGACCACTTCTCTGGATACATGATAAAACAAGCTGTATATATATACACGAATATACAGATATATATTTATATATACTTACCTATGACCATGGTATATGTCAAACGTGATAATGACCGCAATGTAACCATGGTTACGTCCTCCATATTGCAAAACCTCTCGGGAAATGCATTCTTTACTCTACCTTTATATTTCAATGGACAGTCGATCACATAACCAGGCACTTCGTCTAAGGTGGAACATACTGCTGCATTGCAATACAATGACTAGTTCATGGTGACGTTTAAAAACTGTGAACACCGAGTTGATCGGCAGAACAATCCTGCCTCCCGGGGAATGAATTTTAACCAAGCAAAGGAAATTAGTATTGTGGTTTTGGGTCGGTTAGTGTAATATAGCATGACACAAGCGAATCAAACCTAGCTATTCTCGGATTGAATGATAATGATACAGTACAAATAAGAAGACTCAATCATTCTGAATGGTAAAGCAATGAGTAGATTTGTTGTGAAAGAATTCCTGAACAGCAGAAGAATTTTTTTATCTTCTTCCTCCCCACGTCTCAGGTCCCTTGCAGCATTGGCATTTTACGGCGCCCAATCTTGCAACAGGACATGAAATTCCCGCGTTTATGGCCCAAACTCGTAACATGTTTAAAATGTCTGCGTGAATGTTTAGAGGAAGGCTCTATGCTGCACGGTTTTGTCACATTCGTGCAAATAGTCGCTCGTTAGACATGTAACCGTCCGTCGTCTTCTCACCCTCAAAGCATGCCCAACAAGTCGTTTATCCGTCCGCCGCCCGATTTAAGAGGCTGTCATGCCACCGATCGTCATACTCTAATTTACTACAGCCGTAAAAAGATAACGACTTGCGCAAAAGTGTCGGCTGAGTTCATGTAAAAAACCGCCAATCTTTTGGTATTACCCGATTCAGCAAGACAAAACATGATCATTAGAATGTGACGTTTGGATTTCCTCATATCGATTATTAATATAATTGCTAAGTTTGCCAAGGTGCTGCCAGTACATAAGAAAGAGGCACCTCTCAATCTTCATACCGTTTTATTGACAGGGCGGAGGGGAGATTGAATCTCACAAAGCTATTCGGTATCAAATGGGCGACAGTGGGCGATATAACGATGATTAGGCCAAATGTTAGGGTCGGGTTGCTGAAGGTCAAGAGGATGGAAGAAAGGAGAATGGCCAGGATCTAAGTGGCTTCATCTTCAGTCAGAGAGACCCCACTGAAGTGGGATGGCTGCCTCAAAGCAGAGGCAGAGGCAATAGGGGGTCACACCAACTACATCTTAGTACCAAACTAATAATTACAGATATCACGACTCAGAGTTTAGTCAATAATGGTGTGCCAAGTCATGACCTATTTATTAAAGCTATTTGAGATGCGAATAAATGTTGGTTAACATTGCTCCATAGGAAGGAATACACATAGGCACTATTTCGTGACATATGCATCAAAGACTTATTTTGATGCATAACACCTTGCATGAAGTGATGCTTGTTTGGCCTATTACAGCAAACGACTGAACTGTGGCCTACTTCATCTCATGCCATCCCTCGTAAAATCGTCACTGCATGGAGCTCTAAAAATGCCATACACTGCGTGCAGTCAGGCTTATTAGTTGTAAGTTGTAAGAGGACCTTTCATCAGACAACAAACCTCACTGTATTCCCTCTACTTCAAGCCCATATCAGATTCAACCCATATAAAAAGGGTAATTTACGACTCACGTTGTTTGATAAGCGATACATATTAGATTTTCAAAAGCCGCATTTTCTCTTTTCAACTTGCACGAGATTCGTCCTACTTGAATTGATGAATACACATTACGTCCACACAAATATGAGAGTGAATACTGTATGTACATGTATATGCCTCATGCAAACCAGTAAGTACCGACTGATCACAAATTTGGGTGACATTTCAAGCAACATTAATAGATTTCTCACGAGGACGCAACGTTGCGATGGCAGAGCCATGAGTGCGCTTTAAAGAGAACAACCGGAGGTAATACCCCGGTTTCAAATGTCATTTCCAGCTCTATACAATAAGAAAACTGAATTAGTGTAACGCATATGGCTACTCCTTAATGTAATACATAATGGCTAGTTTTTTTTTCTTTATATGATGAATAAAGATCCAGATTTTAACACTTGTTTTTGTTGTGTCCATTTTTAATTAACAATAAATATGAAAACAGATGTGGCCCTTTTGGAAATTCCAAGATCTAGCGTTAAAAGTGCGTAATTACCTTTTATTTGCCTTAGCCTAGAATGCAATATTCTGGGTAAATGATTAAGTTGTTTTTGGGTTTGATAATTGATGTCGCCCACATCAATAAAGCAGCGTCAGAAAATTAAACTATTTTCGTCCACATAAAAGATATTGTGTTTCACCCGCACGTACCAAGCGCAATTAAGTCACATGTGGATTTCTATGTAGTTTGATTACTCGTGTTATTGTGAAATTTTGTGTAACCTATTCCATCATATCAGGTATCGAGCATGATTAGTTACATTAAACTCATCATCAGACATTTTCTGCTCTTATTCATATAGGCCATGGTTTAATTCCAACACTTATCGGCGATTTGAGTCTGTCCGCTGTGAGCAATCATGGTTCACTAAGTTGATTGCTGCCACGGACAGACATTAGGATAGGTGTGTCCGAGGTGATTAAATATAAGTGGGGTTATCTACACGATATTACCAAGTCCAACGCACAAGATATCCATAATGGGAAGGGTGTTGTATAATAATACGTATTTGATTATTGTTTGCGAAACGTTGATCTGAATATATCATGTATATGTCCAGGGTTATATCAAAGGTTTCCAAATAATCAATAACAATGATATTATGTGTAAAATTGACAACCCATTGATAGGGAATATCATAAATAAGACAAATCGGCGTGGAAGCTAATATGAAAGTTGAACGTCATTTCTCACAAATGCGATGGGATATATGAAACTGAAATCATGCCTTGATTTATTTCAATGTACATTTTAACTTTGAAATTTTCTCTTCGCAACAAACTTGTTTTGTAATAAAAGTTATGATTCAACGGACTTCGTGTCGCTCAATGTCTGATTAATCACAAAGAAATATGCTTTAATGTTCAATATTTCATGAAATCAAATAGATGAGTTGTAGATTAAAATACCAAAGTTTCAAGCAGGTCCTGATTTCAGAACAACGCGATTGAGCCAAGATTGTCTGCACTCCATGATTCCTGAGCTTATTTCAAATAACCGATTTTCAAAAGAACAAAAAATTAATATATTATGCTCGATAATTGTCATGCACGCAAAACAGCACCTGGATCAGATGGAACTTCCCCTTTCTTTGTTAGAGTTATTAGAAAGGCGCCTAGGGACACCGGAGTACGAGATGGCTGTACCTGTTCCTTCTCCGGGGAGAATGGGTCATCTGAACGTAGAAATAGAATTACAAAAACAATCCGAAATGTCAATACCCGTACCAACTGTCTGAAAATTAATGTGCAATTCATTCTTAATAATTTGTAATCATGTACAGTTATTAGAAAATTAAACCAACATTTCCGAATTATCAATTGATACTAATGCTTGAAAAACGCAGATTAAACATGATGTCAACCGTCAGAATGAACAATCTGATATGTGATACTTTGATTATAGATTATAAGTTAGTATGATTGTTCAACTGATTGATCACTATAAATGGCCGAGGTTGGATTGGTTGTGACGCAGAATGGATCTGTCGGGTGTTTTAGCGGTGACACATGCTCGGGTTTGGTTCACACTTGAGCTGGTGCCCTCGTACGTGGCAGCTGTCCCCACACCAATATGTCCACATACCAATCTGTTAGCAAACCAATATGTTGTCACCCAATCTGTCCGTTAAACGTCATGTCTGTTAACCAACCTTTTCGTAACTTATGTCCTCCAAACGATCTGTCCCTTATCCGATATATCTGCCAAACTGTCTATCCCCTAATCAGGTGCTGCTTTTACTTTTATCACATCACAATATTAAAGCGGACTTTAATTAAATCAACTGGTGTTGGTTAGGTGTAGTGTATAGTGAATAGGTAAGATCATACAGATATAGATGCAAACTGATCTGTGGGAAAACAATCAAAGCGTTGCTGACACGGCTGTATCGTTTTCGAGATAGGGGCAAACATACATGCCTCAGTTGGCCAACATGCTTTAATTTTCCTGGAGCGCACGCCCAATGAAACTTCACTGGCCTATGTGAAAGTTGTCTTCCCTCTGTTCCCGGCTGCTCTGTGTCCAAGCTTAAATACCGTCCCTCATCCTCTCCACGTGTCGTTTACACACCCGTCAGGCACGTGCGGTGATGACGTTTTTATTCCGCCACGCACCTCGCTCACGGACCTTACTGCCCGGATGTTGAGGGTCACGTCCGTTCACGCGCTCCACCATGATCGTCAATGGGCAATAAATCGGGTGTAGTGCGCTCGCTGCCGGAATAATCCGGGATGTGATGAGAAATATTTCACAGCTTATCGAGAGGATTAGTGCGGATTTGTGCCGCATTAGTACCGGAGTGTCACGTGACCAGATTACCACAGTGCCGCCATCTTAGAACCCTAAATGCGCGTATCCTCGTGTCTTTGATTATCAACCAGGGAGGTTACCTGGTAAGGTCAATAAGTGCATCTCGCCCCATATTCGCTTTGAGTAAAAGGTCTTGCGGGGAGAAAGTTTAGGTACAATGAGGTCACTCTTGATTGTCCTATGGGAAACAAGTTTTCAAATTTTTGCTCGAATTTCGGCCGTAGTTAGTCATTTTCCACGTGAAAAAGGTGTTGTCCACCATAAAAGTTTGTGGCATTTCCGGGAGCTTTAAAAAGGATTAGTGGTGCTTAGGGTTTTGCGCTCATGCCTTCTGAGGTGTATCTAATGAATAATTGATGCTCCCTTGACCCTCCTCGGTGAGATATAGTCCGAGGTGTCGCCCCGACCGGCGCAGGAAGTTGTCGACATCTGTCGCTTCCTGTTTGCTGTCTTGTCCACTCAGGGGGACCGTTAATCCTCTCCCACGCATCTTTACAGACCCGAGCTCACCTTGTTCACGTCATTCATGTGTCAACAACAGTCACATGACCATGCGGAGGTGAGAGAGGGCGATAACATGTGTAGTCTCCGGTCACTCTCGCCAAGTCTCGCGTGCTCTGTACCACATAGCACAAGTAAACATTGTCAGAGTCTTGCAGCGGTATCAAGATCTGCATTTTTCTTGTGTTTAAGAGGTCCCAAGATGAATATTTAATTGTTTTTGATAAGCTGAGCGGCCCCTCGGCCTCTATCGCTCATCATTACCGTGGCCGCTGACGTGAGACACAATTCTCGCGCGAACTTAATTCATTGTTACACGGGCAGGTAATCTCGTCCCACGTGGTCAGGTGATGAATAGTTTTATTGTTGGCAGATAACCCCTCCGATTAGAGCTGTCAGCGCGAAAAATCCACATCATTAATAAAGTGGGTCACGAGAGGGAAACTGGGCCACGGACAGACCGCTTCAGGTTCTCTAGGATTTACAGCAAAATACCGCAGAGATGCATCACAAAACCGGCGATAACATAGAAATATCTCTTTATTAATCAAATGAAAGCTTCCAACTCAGTGTACTGAAACTAAGCACTTTTGTGAGAGAATCTTTATCTTCAATCTTTCTTGCGATAGAAAAAAATCTGGAACGTCAATTTTCCTACGAACATCCGCATATATGACTTTCAGAGGTTTCGTATATATCATTGGTCACAATGTAGCGAGGATGTCTATGTCCGTGTTCTAAGGTTTTCCTCAGTGTAGGCAACCGGAAACTGTGTTCTGCACAGGAGCAAAGTAAGAGTGGCATTGATGACATCCGCATCTGTAGATGCGTCCAGCTTCCTTCCCGCTATATCCCCCCGAGTATGGAACCACTTGTCTCATCTCCCAAATCAGCACTGGCAGATTTTCAGGAACGAAATCCATGTTCAACGTGAGGTAACAACCATACTTACATACTTACTCGGAGACAACGATCGTGTTATTTTAAATACCACAAAATAATAAATTGTATACGTATCGTGTTACTCATTCATCTGTGAGGCTGTTTTGACATAACATGTTTTATCAAGATAGGGAGTGTAAACTCATATCGATTGTAGCACGACCTCACCTCAATCATAGTGTCCGCCACAAATTCAACCACATCGACAGCTGGAATTAAGACCGATGGGAATAATTGAGTAAGAACAATTTGCACTATAAACAGAATTGACATTTGAAAGCGGCATTGTGATTCTACCAAGTGTGGGCTTAAGTGCAGCGTGCTTTGTCCGGCATGTACACTGGGAAGGAATGAGGACATATATAATCATATTCTGTGTAATTGAATGAGCACAACAGCTAGTTTTCAAAATTATAAGATCCTCTAAATCAAGCGGTGCCATTGAAAAGGATGCGGCTTGACTCAAAGTTGCTTGAAATTATCTCCATTGATATCTGTTAACAAAGGATGTTGCCTCTATTGGCTATAATTTGATAATAGACAATTCGATTCTGTTTTAGCTGACTGATTAGCTATTCAAATCTGAATAAGCTGTGAAAAACTTCTACTTGTTTCCGGCAACATGCTTCCTCCCAAAATTACCGCGAGTTTGATTTGAGTTTTTACACCAGCTCTAGTTTAATATTTTCCACACCAGCTCGTATTTTGTTTCCAAAACACAGCGGTTTTTGTCGCCGAAAATCAAAGAAAGAGGAAATACAGTAAAAGCGCACCTTGCTAATATCAGAGGCGCGGGTGACTTTAAATCCTGGCGATCATCTGAGGTGAAGATGCTAGGTACGGGCGGTCATGTTGACAGGGCGGCTCAGGGAGGGGGCACACCAGCGCTCTGTTATCAACCCCCGGTTCTAAAATAGATGATATGAATATATCGAATGGAGTGATATTGATATTTAGCCCTGGGGCGCGGCTGATACACAAGTGTCCCAGCTCTTATTGTGATATATGCGAGAATCTTTGGTGAGCACAAATCCGCAGCTAAATCAATGATTCCTCCTCGCTCTCTGGCAGAACCGACTTACTGAGGATTACACAGTTGACAAAAACACACAATCGGTTGGATAAATCGATCGAGGTGACACCCGGTCCTCTGACAAAGGAGGTTACACACGTCACGTGATAGACATTTTATAGCCAGGGATCTCTGGATTATCTCAAAGGTGCCAGAAAAACTTTCTTACGCAGTAGCAAGACTTTAAGACAAGGACCATCATATAAAAATGAAAATGTTGTGCTATTTGTCAGAAAACAAAAACTGAAATCATTAATAGCACGTGCCGAATACGTCTGATTTTCTAAGTACTTTCATTTCCAGCTACACAAAAATAGGCGCTCTGCCAATAATCAACCAGTCACGATGCCACTGGATCATGTTGTACAAGAACTGCTCAGCTGCTCAATCACCTAAACACAGCAAAGTAAACATACACACTTCCCGTCTCTATGGTTTTTCTATGAACGATTCCTCGCCCTTTGTTTCCCGACATCCAATGTGATACTTTAATCCCAGCTGACACGATTTTGTGATGATTAGAAACATTCTCCTCGGAAATATCTTCATGCACAACATATATAAACATCGTGACCGGATACAACTTTTTAATCAGTCGGGACTTCTCCGACCCATCAATCGATAAATTGAAAAAGGATCATTATTTCACAAATCATGCTTCAGTGCTCAGAAATATAGACCCAGATGGACAATAAAGAATTATTGTCACGCCACAGTCGGCGATAGCACAGATAACTCGATCTCTAGGGTATACCTCATCATTAGCATGAAACCCAGAACATATTAAATGGAGTTGTGACATGTATTACAACCATACAGCAGCCCCTAAGCCGTATAAAATATACTCATATGAAGCCAAGCTACTGAGCGTTTGGTCTCGATAATTAGCATAGTTTCTCAGAAAGCCAATTGAAACCAGTTTTCGCTGATGGTCGACGGGTGTCTGAATAGAAGGCATACTACCGCTGAATCATTGCCTCAGATCATGCGACAATTTACCTACCCAGACCATCAATCTTGCGGCTTATATGTGTGCGTTATAACACATATCCATGAGACTCTCAGGGTCACCCTGCCCTCCTCCTCCTTGTTCAGTGCTCTAATTATTGGCGAGAATAAGTGGCCGCTATACATCACTGGCACAAGGTTTGGCGTCTTGTGCAGACAGCTGAGTTCCGCTACCCCTTCCCCCATCTTTTCAGGCGTTCTTGCTGCTATCTCCTCACAAGAGCCCGGCTCAGCGGCTTCTCCTTATGGTAAGGTAAATTGCACTGATAGACACCGGCCATTGCACAATCCCTGGTACATCTCAGCTGTGACCTCTCCCGATCCGGTCACCCGATTCTCTCGCTTAACAGTCACACAGACTGCTGCTGATGACCACGATTAGGCTGATGTACTGGACACCACACGGAGATGGATCTTGTTGTTGCCAAGCCGACGTTTCAATGAGTAACCTATGGTGATTTAACTGGGCCAATCGTCTAGCAAGCCGGAAGTGTCTGCAGTGTCTTGTGTGCGAACATGCTTGGATGTAATTATCATTGTGACCCTGCTGTGAGATTCTCTCATGTCCTGGTCACCTTGAGATAAGGTGAAGGAGTGTTCGGGGTGTCGGTGCTCCCTAGATATTGCATTATAAGATAGCAATGTCGCTGTTAAACTAACCATCTGCAGATTAAGTTATCCTCCGCTCCTCCTCACACACGTACAAGGCCTCTCATATTTAATCACCCGCGGTTTGTGTATCGCCCAAGGTCACGAATCAAAGATGATGCTAATACTACCACTACTGGTAAAACCTCCTTTATCCAAGGGCCACCATTTCTCATTGTAGTGCCATTTTAACGCTTATCAACCGCAAGGTGTTCTAACTAAATCCTCAGATCTCTCTGCCACTATGATTCTTCTGTTTCTTCCCCCTGTCCCACGCGGTGGTGTCGATGTGCTCAGAATATATAACTGGTTACTTTAACTCGGCTAAGACTGGTTACCAGGTAAGTTGAGGAATTGCCTGGTGGTGGCGTGTGTGTGGTGTGGTAGCAGCTGGCCGCCATAGATAACCCGGGATCACCCACCACCCGGTTTCCTCCACTGGGCGATAATTGATATGCTCTCTGTTACCCGACATGCCATGCGAGCTATCCCAGCATGCTGTGCAAACCCCTCCCCGATGGGAGGGGCAGGTTACGGGCGTTAAATGCGCAAAGGATTGGATCATGATAGACTAACGGTGCTGAAGTCCGCGACAAGACTAGTACGTAAGACACATCCTTCTTCACATATAAAGTGTGAAGCCCTAGTTGTAACGGGGCATGATTTAAATAAGATTATGTGCAGGCACCGAGTTACAATAAACGTCAATCACCCAGTGAAATTGATGTACTGAAATGTCAGCTTCGTGATACAGATTCACTTTAAAGAAGGCCATCAACATCTATAAACAGTTACCTAAAAAGTGCTGCCATTTCTTTCATTCCTGTGAGACATTATATATAGTTTTATTTTAAATGAAGAAAATGAGTGCTCATTTGATGCCCATTCATATGGCGTAGCTTTTGCTTTAATATGGTTTTAGAAAAGAGTGGACAGTCAGGTGGAAGGACAAACATCAGTCATTGGTTAATACAATTTATTTGGCAAAACAGGTTTTTCAGCGCAACACCTCGGGCGAATTTTACCCCAACCTTTTTACGTATCACAAACCCCAGGGGCTTTATGTGTGAGTATTCTTCTCATTTAAAAATACTTTCGTCTGAACTCAAGGATTCCAGAGTATTTTTATGACCTGCTTCAAATGTCATCCTCCTTTTGGGGAGATCAAACAAGCTTCTTCCGAAACATGGACACACGGGTAAATGTCACAGATAAAACCCGCACAACTAGAGGCAGATCTAGAGACAGAGCCACCTCGCGGGGAATGTGTGAACTTCTGAGATTGCGAGGATTCTCGCGTTTTCACGCGATGTTACAATTAATCAATGACAAACCAAGAGCGCTGACATTTCTTAAATTACGAACCATTTCGCGCAATTCAGAACCAGAAAGGTATGAAAGTGTTTTCCGTCATTCAGTTGTCTCCTTGAATACAGCAGCAGTTCGTGCCGTGAAGTAAGGTGAACATCTCTAAACTTTTCTACAATTGATTACGATGAGGTGGTCGTTTATTCTGATAAAAACACGGATGTTCGGAGAATATAGAGTGTGCGTCAATCTTCTACTAGCAAGACGGACAGAATCATTCAGTTGAAGATTTTTTCTTGTTTACTGCGAGTTGGCCAGGAAAGCAGGATTCCGTTTCCTTGACGATCCGATCTTATCCCATAAATTACGAATATATCCCCAAAGTAGCTACATTCAGGAAATATAACCGGTGTTTATGGATACTCATTTCCCGCGTCAGTGAATTAAATCATTTTTATTATTGGAGAAATATAAATGCTTTGTAAAAATCTAGCGCATTTAGTATATTGTGCACGTGATTCTAGGTAATCAATGCAATCGATTACACAAAGTAATTACGGATATCTATTCAGAAAAAGGTTCAGTGACATAAGCTCAGCGAAGCCTGTCCTTGAAACAAGATGGTTTATCAGAAATTGCCGCAACTTAATCAATCTATATTATGTAGCCACACATCGAGTGATTAATATAACAGATTAATATCAAAATGACTCATAAATAACTGTTGATTCAAGCGCCTGTCTCATTTTAGCAGATGATTACACGGATAAAGTGAAACTGTGTTGATTAGCAAAATATGCTGTAAACACCACAAATGGGGAAAGTCTCCAACATGTTAGCGTTTGTGGCACAAGCTGGTGAAATAAAAGTTGTCAAATCAAATATATCAAGTTTAAACCAGACCAAGCTTCCCGTGCGTTAACTGCTTATTGGCGGCTGTGACATGGATCGGATTGGTGAATTATTCGAGAATATTGGTTGATATTGATAAATAGCACCATATGAATCGGCAAGTTGTACGATCGGTCGGTGACGAGAGGGTGTTTATCTCGGATCAGGGGATCAGACAATAGGATTAAAGTAGATCACGCCTTGTTATTAATCATCCCGGCAGATACCTGGAGTGGTTGGGATTAATCACTCTCCTACCCCTGGGGAGATCAGGTGCATGTGGCCGGGGGTGGCTGTGCCCCTGGGTGAGATCTTTCTATCCTCAGACGGGCGGAGGATTCATGTGACATGAGTTTCAATCCGCCATATATAGAAATATAATCTGTTTGAGGGGACAGATTCCATTTATCTGAGTCAGCAGAGGTCATTTATCCTACTTATGTCTTAATAGGGATTACTCGAGAAGGTTTTTAACAGACCCATTCAACATCACACTGACATTGGTAACCTTGATGATAAAGATCTAAGTTCACAGCTCCAATAATAGGGAGTTATCACTTAATCATGTCGATTGAATTGTGATAAATAATTTTTTCTTCGTTTTTTTCGTAACAAGCATCTGAATATTACATTTTAATCAGGCCATTTTGTGCTGTAAAATATTTCAAATCATGTCGCTAGCAATTTGATACGAGAAATAACTAGGTTCTGAATAGAAAATTTAGAGTTATGTAACGCGTATAACTTTCCTATTGTTTTCGCGACCAACTCTAGTAATTTCTGACCTATTGTCGGAGTTTTTGTCGGGAAACACGAACACCCAAACACTTAGAACGTATTTGTCATGATTTGAAATCACGAAAAGGATGTCTAACAAATCCTCTTACGTGATATTAAGTATGTTTTACATTGCTGAAGTAATTAAAAATATAATATTCAAGTCCATGTTTTGTTATGTGGATAATGGAATCGTGAACAGAAGGAAACTAGAGATTGTATTGTTGCGTGGCAACTAAATTAAATGGCATTACTGGAACCTCACGATTCATGGTAAACGCACAATGTCAAATCAATTGCCAGTGACCCACTTTCACAATTGTTTATGGACATGTACATGTAACATGGTGCCTGGAGTGGTCGGAAACCGGGGTATCTGCTCCAGTGATTGTAAATCACCGTGGAGACATTAACACAATAGGACGTGTTCGAGTAGAGATAGTTGAAATTGAGCAGATTGATAAATAGCAGCAGATGGCAGCGGAGTGGTTTGTCTAACGCTGTGTGTCGCTGATATCATAAACTGACCGGTCAGTCCTGCTCTGGTTCATCCCACTTATTGTGTCTCCTGGGGACATAGGGAGGGCACCTCACTCCCAGCCTTGCCTGCCAGGGGTACCAAGCGATCCATATATACAATTTTCCTGAATATGTGTAGGACAACATCGTTGAGTTCTCTTTAGCTTCAATTCCAAGCTGCTATCATAACAAACAAACAAAATGACAGTCGCAATCCCTCTTCATATATATTGAGACTGAGCACGTTATCCAGATGTAATGATCAAAACATTGTATCTAGCAGTGAATGCAAACCGTAGCACAGCCTTTTACACATTATAGGAACTCCACAAGAGGCAATTCTCCCGATGCAACATAATACGTCCCAAGATCAGATACGATTTGTCAGTTTTCAAATTTTACTCACACATTTCGCTGTGGGCCCCCCTCCGGTCTTCGTTGGAGCCCCGGGCTGATTCGCGTCGTTTCTCACCCTCGGGCCCCGCGCCGCTGTGACGTGGATGAGGATTTACAAGCGCGCTGTCCTGGCGCGAGTCGAGAAGTTGGCAAACACGAAACTCATCCCGCCACTCCATAGGTCATCTGCTTCTTCCGCCGCTAGGAATTATGGGACGGGTGGTGACCACATGTCGGGATTACCAGTTCCGGCGGTGCGACGGGAAGCGTCCTGCGCGATTTAACCCCTTTGTGTCATCTCACCAGCGCTGATCAGAAGGAGAGGCTGCTACATGATTATTGATTCCATGCTTTTCAAGTCACGGTTATACGCAGGAGCATCACTTTCTGTTAAAGAACATGGATTAATCACGCTGTATGGTGTCACGCGTCTGTTATTTAGAGCGCAGGGTGCTGACCTGAACATCACCATCAGCAGCCACTTATCCTTCCTGTGTAGAATCAAAGACTTCCCGCTCCTTCTGACAGACTTGGTTAATCATTGTCGAGCAATCATCCACGCCACTCCTGTTTTATTGCTGATTCTTATCCTAGCCGGGTTTCAGACCCTAATCTACCCACGTTTAAGGTCGCTAACCCCACAGACCAGCTGATATATAAGGTGACACGGTTCATGAGAATCACTAATATTGCTGTGAAGTGCATCTTCCTAGCAAAGCTTTTAGATCAAAGTGACTTTATTTACGTGGCTCCTGAAACTGAATCAAAAAGAAACAAGTGGACTGTGCATGATCTGCAGTCAGAAGGGGGATAATTGAGTTTGAGATTTTCGAGAAACTGACTTGAGTAGCTTCCAGAACAAAAGGCTAATAGCTGTAATTATACGGACTTACTAAACTCGTTTTATTTTGATTAAGTTAAATTTCAGGTCACGTTACTCTCCAAAATTATTAGCTTACGTTATGTTGGACGGGTCTATTAAGATTGGTTGATTCAGCTTTGGTTTAAACTTCCTAGATTTGTGTTGATACCTTGGACTCAGACCGGCGTTTATTTCAATCTCAACCGGTTATATAGTGCATATTATATTCAGGTGATTCTCGAGTCGTGCGATGTACTGCCATGACCTCCATCCTTTCGTCCTCTAAAAGCCAGTCATTCTATTTCATTTTTCTTTGAAGGCGTTTCATCACTTAGGCCAACAAATGTGGTCGCTAGGAGACACGCCTCTCATGCCTTTCCTATACCTGACGCCTACACCCTCATCTCAGAACATGCGTGACATTGTCTGCCCGCCAACTTTAATGGTGACATGAATATCTGCCGCAGTCTATCAACGAGTTGGTTCCCAGCACAGCCGGCCGTGTATAAATACATGCAGAGGTTGGCCGCCCAAATCCTGCTGCCCTCATATAAAGCCACGCACATTTAATCATGTGCGCGCTCTTTCTTTACCCGCCCCTCACCTTCCAAGCTATGCACATATATAGAAGGGTTTCTTCAGGATCTGATCAGAAAAAACAGCTTCGGCGCATCTTCAGATTTGCATATGTTATTCAATCCGTCAACAGCTTTGATGATGATCGAACCAATGCTCCAGAATCGTAATTGAAGAACACAGGACAAGCAATACATGTATATTGAAAGATGTTATTAAAATACTTGGTTACATATTACATTTGCTGACCTAGATTGCACCTTGTTGGCGTCGAGTATTGTAGAAATATGTTGATGTAATTGAACATGATGTGGAAATCACCTTTCTCAAGTGATCGTGCTCCAGCAATTTGAAACGATTCGACTTTCATATCAATTTCAGACTGCTGCTGGATATCAGGTTTCACATATCGACTGAACGAGATTGTTCAGGAATCAGAAAAACATAGCATTTTATCACCATGGTAACCGGTTTGTCGACCAAGCCATAAAATGAAGACGAGATAAAACCATGGCAAACATCCTGACGTTGTTCACTTTGCGTCCACTAAGTTTTATGGCCACCAAACCCCACTATTTCCCGGACTATTTTCGGGCCTCTTTATGCCCGCCTGGTCGTGGCCGAATTGGATTTTTATCGTCCGCTTTGTACTACATCCTATCCATTTCCTTAATTTCACATTTTATATCCGTTTGATTCGCCTGCAGCTGATTGGATGCCTGATATGTGACTTATTTGAGCGGCTAACACCGTTGGGCGCCGCCAAATCGGATTGGAACAATCTAGCGACGTAGCGAGGCGCCTCGTTTAAATCAAGACAAACCTGGAGAACACTCGAGATTCGGCAATAAGCTCAAAGTGTCCCCTTCACGAGCTGTGATTGAATTCTTACCGGGGTTGCCTGAGCTGGAGGGGAGAGCAGCAGCTTACGAAGCCGAAGTATCTTCAGGCTAGAATCGTTGCCCTCGGATCCCTCGGCTCGAGTTTAAACAGAAAACATGGCCACCTTGGTGAAAATCTGTCGTCGGTCACTTTCCCGAGCAAATCTCAACAAATTAGACGCGCATGTGCGTCTTGTGTGTTGTGCATGTCACATACAAACAGTTACAGTTTGTCACATCTGACGTCAGGCTACATCTCTAGTCATGTGGGACACGATGTAACTTAATCAGGGCATGACGGGATACCTTCCCACTTCCTGTCGTCTGTCACCTTCCCGTGACCCCTGCAGTTTGTCATCCTTACCCGGCTCACCAGGAGCGTCACCTGCTGGCAGGGAGGGGAATGACATCAACAACGATTACACCACAGCGCATTTACTCAGCCTCGCAATGGACTTATTAAAAAACGCGGGGTTTATCCTGCCTCCTGGTGGGGATGCGGGAAAATCTGTTTTGATTGTTTGCATTTTGGCTCCCTGCTTCCTGCTGAGGGGGCAGAGGTCAGCATTTGCAGTCACGTGTTACTCAACTCATATCAGTGTTTAAACTGGTGATTACGTTTAACTGTCACTGTTGCCGTGCATTCTTTTGTACTAATAAAAACCGTCGTTTGATTGTTGGCATATTGGTTCCCTGCTTCGTGCAGACGAGAGGGGACAGTCGGCGGAGATGTTGAGAATATTTACTGTGACAGCGTCTGCCGTCACGTGGTAATCAACTTACATCCGTCAGTCTGAATATTCTGCAATGTAAAATTGTCACTGTCGTCGTGCGTTCTGTTATAATTTTAAACGCATTGTTTCTTGCCTTTATCACCTATCTGGGGCTGCATGTGCAGTAAGCCTGATCACTAGTTGATTAAATATGGGTTGATAAGACAAGTTCCATGTTTATTAAGCACAATGCTGTTTATTGATCTTGCTTACAGAATAGCATAATTGCAATCACAATGGCTCGATTTCGAGTGTGATGCTCCAACTTGAGAATTAATTGAGCTGAAAACCGGAAGCAGATCACTAAACGAGGCAAATCGATGTGGCGTTTCCCTAAAATTCCATTAGAAGTTGTAAAACTTTAACATGACAGAGGATCGAAAAATGTTTGACACCCAAGGATTGCTCTTACAATTATTAACGCTGCATGACCAGAGGCTTGTCAGGGTAGGTCAGATTATCAAACATGATTGTCTGTTGCGCGAGCGACATAATCTCCCGCAATGCATAGCGGCTTCCGGTGACTCAGACATCTGTTGTCGTCTGCCTGGACGGTCTCATCATTTAGGCGGGAAAAATGAACCTGAACATATTCCCTTGTGTAGTTAAAGACAGAAGGGTAGAGTATGCTGGCATCTCCCCATCCCTTGTGTAGTTAATGCCTGAAGGAGAGAAACTGCTGGCATCTTCACATCTCCTTGTGTAGTTAAAGACAGAAGGGTAAAGACTGCTGGCATCTCCCCATCCCTTGTGTAGTTAAAGCCTGAAGGAGAGGAGACTGCTGGCATTTCCCCATCTCCTTGTGTAGTTAAAGACAGAAGGGTAAAGACTGCTGGCATCTCCCCATCCCTTGTGTAGTTAAAGCCAGAAGGGTAGAGACTGTTGGCATCTCCCCATCCCTTGTGTAGGTAAAGTCAGAAGGGTTGATACTGCAGGCATCTTCCCATCTCCTTGTGTAGCTCACAGACAGGAGGAGAGAGACAACTGACAGAAGGGTAGAGACTGCTGGTAGCGCCCCATCCCTTGTGTAGTTAAAGCCAGAAGGAGAGAGACTGCTAGCATCTCCCCATCCCTTGTGTAGTTAAAGCCAGAAGAAGAGAGACTGCTGGCATCTCCCCATCCCTTGTGTAGTTAAAGACAAAAGGAGAGAGACTGCAGGCATCTCCCCATCTCCTTGTGTAGATCACAGACAAAAGTAGAGAGACTGCGATTGCTAACCGCCATCGATTAGGGTAAGTAGGCCGGATCATACTGTCAGGGAACCAGCTCAAAGTCACATATGTCACGAGGACGAGACCAGTGGTGACGACAAGTCCGAGATTTACTCTGTAATCTCGCGGTGTTCAATGGCTGAGATCTCGCGAGAACCTAGGCCGTTATAGCTGTTGCGGCGGATTTGCAAGTCTAAGCGGTCTCAAGGAAGGAGGCTCCGTGTAAATCTTAGAAGTGATTTACCCACCAGCTCCGCTCTCTGGTGCCGACCTCCTGATCTCCCTTACACACGGGCCGGGCAAATCTGGCAAAACTCAGCCGCCGATTCATCATTTATATCGGTGTGAATAAACGAGGAGACCGTAATTCATTTATATAAGCGCATCAATTTATTCCATAGATCTTATTTCATACGGCCATTCTAACTAATGCCAAACTGGTGTGTAAGCGTTTATCTAATAGTGTGTCCTTGCATGATCCAAATACAGTTGGTATCAAACTACAGTCAAACTAATGTTATCATCATCACCTTTCTGGTCGTGAACCACAATAACAATATTTGGAAGGTAATCTGGAGTGATGTAACTGCCTCCATCCGCTCTTGGCCCTTCCTGCCCTGATGTAAAGAGGAAGAGCTGTCGGATGTGAGTGAAGCCCCTCACCTTATCCCTGTCACAGCTAACCGGCAGATCGTGTATAGAGCCCGCTAAATGAAAGTTCCACCTGTCCGGGGCGGTTTACCACTTGTCCGGGGCGGTCTACCACTTGTCCGGGGAGGTTAACCACTTGTCCACCAGACTCACCAGTTAACTGGAACACTCTTGACATGGCGACTGCGCAAAGATAATCTACGTATGTAGGTCAAGTGTCTGAGTGTTATATTGTCACAAATGTTGGTAACTGAGCGGACTTGGAGAATCATCGTACCCTTTTCCTTATCTAAGGCTCACACATGTACATGAAAATTCTGAACATTGCAGATACGCCTTTACTAACTCCAAACTACCTAGAATTGAAGGCGAAAGTTGCCTTCAATAGTGACCTGTAGGGAGGAGAACGGAAATAAATACTTTGGACGACTGTCAAACCAACTGTAATTTGTGGTGACCGGATGACGTAGATTAGATGGAGAGTCACGTACCAATACAGGAGTGATTATTTAGGTCCGGTAATTCTGGACC
>JAXGGS010000018.1:40296-62627 GCA_035585475.1 Armandia brevis | reverse complement strand
ACAAAACACCCGCCTCGCCAGAGTTGTGCCAGTTTGATGCGAGCCATCCGACTGAGCCGTTGTTGAATGAGGTCAGCGCCGACTGGCGATGAGTTCCGGACCCAGGCCGCGGACATAGTCTAATTAATGTAAATGATACACCACGGCGCGTAGGCGGGGAACTGAACAGTTTAAAGGACGACAGGAGGGAGAGAGAGCGAGAGCGCGAGAGAAAGAGTCGGCTGGGCAAGGTTGTAATCACATCTGGGACGCGCACGAGTAAGGTGAGACGCCGATATCGAATTTCCTTATAAAATGGCAATATTGCCTGACCCGGAGGTTGGCCGGGACGCTCATTGAAGTTCGGAAGAAGACATCAGGAGTAGAGTTAACGATGACGCTCATGACTTGTAACAAGAAAATTGAGCGTCTTCGGTGAGCTCCAGCAGTATTTAGCATATTTTCACTCGTGAGTGGATGTTCGAAAATGGTGGAAAATGTGTTATCTATCCACCGCTAAAGGATAGATGTTTTCACCTCATCATGCGCAAGAAGTCCTGAGTGCCTCTGAGGAATTCTCCTTCGATCTTGCTCGTGAAATTTTTCTTCGTGTGGTGCGCAAATGCAGCACCTGTGTGAACTATTAAAGGAGGAAATATGAATCCTATTGTTGTAGGTAGGCTAGACTGGAAGGGATTCGCTTTGTAAGAAATGCTAATGTGATCACCCATTCTTCGAAAGTATGTAAAAGCCTGTCAATGACATTTGTGAGAATGGTTTACGGCATTACATGTACTTTGATAATATTTCCGCCGACTTCGAATATGACCTTCTTATGCACCCGATGAAGATCCATATGTTCTCTTTTATGTTCAGATTCTGGCTTTTCGTTCGAACAGGCTTTATCTTGATAAGCAGAAGAGCATGTTTACAGATTACTCTCCTCACCCGCCTTAACAACTTCAATTGATTTTCTCGCTGCATTGCACGACAAAATGGAAGTTTGTTCTTGCCTCCCGACAGGCTCTGCGAGCTGCAACAGCACTCACTTCTCCCCGCTAACTTGGTATCAATTGATATAAAAAAAATCCACAGGAGTAATGGAGGGTAGCGAGCGAAGCACGAGCAGAAACCGTGAGACCCGGTCGGGGAACCGAAAAATGTATAAACAACGAGCGATATCACCGCATTTTAACAAGTCCCTGTCTTGTGAGAAATTACCGCACCCGGGGCCTGAAAGTCGCATTAAAGCATCTGGCCTCAGCAGCCATATTTGGGCAGCTTCATCTTCAACGCGAAGTAAATCGAATAAAAGTGCCTTATCACTGCTGACTGTGACCAACGAAAGCTCTGTTTACGAGCTGGCTCAGCGTAGGCTATCTTCGCCCGAAATGAATGCCATTCAGGAGCAGCCGGAGCTGGGAGGGGACCCCCTCCCACACCCGGTAGAAACAATTAGTAAGGGATTGACGGGCAGGAGCCTTTCTAATCCAGCGTCCCTACACCGATCAAACCCCAGCCTACACGCAGGTCTCCTTCCCCGGCGAGGGGACAGCCTTAAAGATCACTGCCGGGGAGGCTCGCGATTCGGGGATAAAATAAACCAGGGAGACAAGGATAAAAGCGGCACCCCGCCCCCCTCTAGGCCGACCAGCTTTGTGATTGTGTGTGAGGATTACAGCACAGGTAAAGTGGAGAATCTAGCCAGGATTAGCTCGGATTACACAGAAAGCATCGACAACGACGAACCCGACTTCTACGAGCGCTCTGTTGATGACGCGTTAGATGATACAGACGTCGACTCAGATGATGAAGTCTTTGAAGGTTTACACGTGCATACCCTCGAGGTGCCTAAGGTAATGAACATATCGCCTTTCACTAAACCCGATGTTATCGTGTCTTTCCACTAATCCTAGCCTCGTGAGGCCTTAACTTTGTTCAAGTACGAATGCTTACCGGTATTCAGTGTAATACCTTACTCAGAGTCGCACGAGCATGCTTTTGTGTTTCTAAAATGTCGGTAATATGTTTTTGCTCTTGGCGGCGGCATATGGCTTGTCTCAGGTATAATATCCTGTGTAAATGCGGTGCTTAGAAAGCATCACAAACACCTACAAATGTCAGCCAGACTCTGATGTGTATACGTGACTCATATATTGCTAAGACGGCATATGCGAGTCCCTTTGATAGCATTATGTGATCAACTTAGCTCAGCTTTTACCATAATTGAGAGTGTCTATATTAGTACTTCGAGTATATATGATTTCTTCGAGTTTCATCTCTCATATCAAATCGGCGCCATTGGCGCACTCTGTATGGTCTTAACTAGATTTTCTTGCACATATTCCCCGCAGACAAAGACGGCCAGTAACTCAGTCAATTATAGCGCGATGCTTTTCCGTGACATTATTAGGCAGGTGTGCGGTGGGGTAATCATGGCACACACAGCCACGGTTATATATCACCTCGTGTTGATGTAGCCATCGTTTGCCTGTATTAGCCAAAACTGACCTTTTGCTCATTAGTTTGGCGCGAGCGTTACATCCCGAAAGACGTATCGGCGAAGATGAAACGCCAGGATTATATGCCTAGCTCAATTGACTTGATTCATGGAAAGTCGGTCACTATATGGCGCCTTTGTGTACTGACCGCACAGTATTAAACTATTTTTTGGGCTGGATCATATAACTTTATCAGCTGTAAAATGTATTGTGCTCACTCCGAGATGGTGGACATGGAGAAAGGCACTCGCCATCACTCTTCTTTATCAAGACACCACCTCTATAAGCCGCATTACCTTTTCTTCTATGCTTATCTTAGTCTAATATTGGCTTTCCTCGCTCGGCGAACCCATAAAATTTACGGGCGATGCATGCTGCAATATAACGAAGACGGGGGGAGCCTGAGAGTCTTGTGTTTTTGTTGCTCCGCCTGAGCTGAAGGGTGGAGAAAAAAGAGAAAAGAGGAAATGTAATTGGCAAGTTTCCCGTGCATCATTTTTGGGCAACTGTCACGAGGACTTTGATTCATCACAATTATATCGCTTAAGTGTCGAAGAGATGAGGCTGCAGTTTTTCAACCCTCGCGTTAATGCTAGTTCATCTGATACTCTATCCGCTTGTACAAATCATACTGCTGCTGAAGCTTGAATTTGTCGACGTCCACGGAACTATATTTCAACTTAAATGCTTCTCATCATAACAATGTTTTTCGAGCAGCGAGTGTTTATCCTAGCGGGCTGCGCTGAGTAACGAAGGGGTATCGCTTTGAGAGCTCTAGAATAATTGATAAACTTGCATCTTGAAACGCCTCTAGCTCTTGCGTTAAGGAGTTGATTGTCGGAGGATGCTGGCGGTGCGTGTGACTGCAGCTGCCACTCTGTGAGAAAATGGAATCGGAGAACATGACAAAACAGAGCGGATTTCTGAAAGGGCCTCACAGAGACTGGCAATTATCTGTGGTCAAAATCAGGAGGAAAAGCTAAGCAAGCTAATCGAGGCATGGCGAGGAGCCGCAGCGATATTTCCCACTCCACTAGTATACGTGAAGAGCGGGCAAGGATTAGGTGCTTCCCCCTTCAGCTGGAAACTGTCACTGTTATATCTGTGCTGCGTATCCTCCTAAGCCGTAGTTTACTGCGGGAGGCGGTCTGGGTAACCCGAGATTGTTTAGCTTCATGATACCCAATCAGTCGGACCGGATCTGAAAGTCTATCCCCAGTCAACTGCCGGCTGGAAAGTCGACCAGTTTTGCTAACGTCCGCATTTGTGAAATGAAATTGGGGTGATTGGCTTGGGCTCGTACACATAGAATGGCCGTGTAAAACTGTGTATAGCCGCTGATGAGGCCTCAATACCTGTGCCAGTTTGTGCGCTTCATTAGAAACACGGTCCCTCCCTAATCGAATTTGGCGAAAAACTCGACGTCTGCTGATGGTTAGCACTTGGTGACGAGGCAGCGTCAGCGGAAGGGGACTCGACGCTGAACGCGTTTCCCGAAGACGATTTCACCTGTGACGAGAGCGGCACGATGTGTCAGCGAGTTGCTGCTGCTGCTGCTGAAATACAGGCAGGGATATTAGAATAGAGATGTGCTGACACGAGCCACGCAGCATCAGTATGACTGGTTAGAGATCCCCTCGATCGGTCAGTAGACGTAGAACGATGCACGAACGCTTGGTGGAAGATAATATGCATGTGTGAGAGGAACAGGTGGACAAACTTTGAGGAATATGAAATATCAGTTGGCTTATCTTCTGTGACATTGTATACTTTCACCATGAGTTCTACACCCATCGATTGGAAACATAGGAAATCACTTCCCACCATCCGCCTGTTTGTGAGTACACTGAGTACTGCGTTTATGAATTGTTACTAGACTAATCGACTTGATTGCTCTTGGTTTGTTTTTAACAGTAGCTGTGATTAGGTCGAACAAATATTAAATAGGTTGAAATGTGAGTTATCGCTTTGTCATTGGGCAATACGATTTACATGTACACGAATACGAACACGTTAATATGCTTATAAGACAAACATAACATACATGTACACTGGACATGTTATTTTCAGTAGACATTGATATACATGGTGCATGGATAGGAACTTATTATATTATAAATAATCTTGTTATATAATGTATTGATTATGCGGGTCCATGATCACTTTGCTGACAATTGAAGCTCACTATGAATTAACATCTGTATACTTTTTCACTTAATGAGTCCTTGAAAAACTCACATGTCAGACAATTTGAAGTGTATAATATAGCTGAGGGAATTGTCGGTGTGAAGAACAGGAAGTGACTTAAATTTATAACGTCTGAGAAGCTGGCAGAGGTGAGATGTTACTCGCATACTACTTATGTGTATGCTCTCTGGAATTCGCAACACGTTTTCCTGACACGGAGTTGATAATCTGCCCATTGACATGGTGCGCAATGGGCGTTGCATTTGGTGTTATTGTCAACTGATTATGATTGCAATATTCTTGGAAATTGAATCTAATGTGTGCTAATAACCTAATCTATGCAACAATGCATTGCTTTGTTCATAACCTTCCTCCCATCATCATCTTTCGATTATCTATGTTTGACGATTTAATGTTCCTGCCCGTGTTGGCTGTCGACCTTTAATAACATGAATAATATGGAACTTATATAACTTACACAACATGACGTTTTCCTCAGTTGCTTTTGACCTTTACATGAAAAATATACATTTTGGATAGTAGGAGCTTTAAGTTAAAGGTACCTGTCATGTGTGTCTTCCGCACTTTCACTAGTGTCGACAGAACGTCGGCGCTCTTTACAGTATATGATGAAGGTTAAAAGGTGCACGTTGGACACCCAATTAGGAGTTTAGTGAATGTCAGGGTGTTTGCACAACTTAGGCTTCGTGCTCTGACTTAGTGGCTGATGTTGACGGCGTCGCCTTGCCTTGCCTTGCCTTACCTAGCCAAGCTTAGCCTCACATTGCCTTGCCTCCAGGCATTTCTTTCGCCTGTCTGTCGTTCCTAGGGGCAGCTAGCATGCCAAGGTATAGACGCTAATGGACAACCTTCAAGTCGCAAGCGTCTTTACCCTGCTTAACAATTTCCCCAGTTGGGTTCGATCATGACAAATTTGCCCCATGTACCCAACCCGTTGTGTCATTTTCCGAGTCATTACTGTTACCGAAATAAAGCATACCGAATTGGTATTGTTATCACTCGATGCTGTCGCCGTGGCCTTTACTGGATGTTGTTATTATCGAGGAAATATTTTTCCTGTCGGTGTTCTCTAGCTCGGAAGCATCTGAAGCCAAGCCTTTGTGTGTCATCTAAAGGCTTCCTGATGTTACATTGACCGTATAACGTTATAGACCAATGTTCAATTGGCTCAGACCCACAGCTTTTGAGCTCCGATGTTCATGGCAGAGATTAAGGGATGCGGTTTCGCTCAGAAAGCTCTCGTTAATCTACGATAGACATTTATAATTATACAGTCTGATTGTTACTGCGCAAAGCCAGTACTAAACATCAGCAATCAGATTAACAGTGTGTCCCTGATGACATTGGTTAAGCCCAAAACACTTTCATGCGGCCCGGTATTTATTTAGGCGACCCTTCAATTTCCGCCATTTTTGAGTGAAGAGACGGAGATTAGAATAGCTAATCATGTCAGTCATCCGCCGTGCCATTTATACTCCATTTATCTCCGCCTCTACAAGTGGTCGTATGTGATCGGTCATCGAGGTTTATTGGCTTGCCTGCTAGATCTCATTGGCAATTGACTGACCTATTCTGCTAACGGCTCCTGTAGGGATTGATAAATGTAAAAACAATTATTCAGAATCGTCGCTCTAAAGCTGAATTACTCCTCTGACCTCTGCCATTATGCTGCGTCGGCGTCGGGTTTTTTCGTTATTGGAAGTCTGCCATTCTCCGTTGCCATCGGAGGGTTGAAATAACTTCTGCTTCAATTGATATCGACAGGCCTGAAAACGTGCGTGTTTCATGAATAAAAAATGCCGCCTAACTGGCAACATTTAAGGTTTCTGCGTACGAAGAAAAAATCATGCACGCTCATGGAAAACCCACACGGAGGCCACTGGTGTCCGGGAAACATGTTAATAAAACGTATATTATTTCTAAATTCGTGCCATATCGCGACTGTCGCTGCCGCTCATCTCCCAGGAACTCGGCGAATAAAGCATGTTAATTTCTATCGGTGACTCGTATTAAATGTTGAGCCGTGGGAGTTTACCGTAGATACGGCTGTGGCAGCTCCCGTATCAGTGGCTTGTATCAAGCACTTGTGTGTAGGTAGCCGTTATTACCCAGTATCAGCTTTATGAACAATTTAGCTCGCAGATTACCAGGCGATACCGTCATGAATACGTGTTTCGGTTCGGCATTGCCTTCAGTCCTGGCTTGTCGACGCTGTCTGTATACGAAAGCAGGCTGCCTATTGATCGCCGCCCAAAGCCATAGTTCATCAGCCGTCTCAACAACTTTACTCATCCACGGGACCCATATCAAACACGGGTTTTTATGCACTAGAAGGCGGAGAGAGAGGATTTACAGTATCGCACCGGCGAGATGGGGTAACCGATGATTGAAATGTGCACACCGAGCAACAAGTGAGGTCGGTTCTGATTGACTGAGACGGCGGCGAGGAGACCGACAACCATCACCCGAGGTGGATGTCCCTCCGAGGGGTTTGTCAGGCTGATAACTTGATAACGTATGGGATTGCCGTTATTCAGTGTGCGATTTACGTGTGTATTGTGCAGCAGGAAAACGACTCCCCCTCCTCCTCCTGTGGTAGGGAATGGACACCGCGTACGGAGATACCTTATACTCGGATTGATACTGAGTCTGGCGGTGTTGTGGGTTAATGTGCCACCGAGCTGCCGCCGGAAAACATATCCAGTTCCAAGAGGATACTGACGTGTACGGTGACATCTGTGCCAACAATTTTGTGCACTTATCCATGTTCTTAAGTAAGGATGGAGCATCCTCCGACCATATGGCTTCCTAAAGTGGCTGCAGTGCAAACTGTGGAATAATCACTCGTGGCGGTATTAAGGCCTAACATACATGTATACTGATACTATCTGTGTGTGATATAGGGACAGCACATCTGCAGACATTTGTGTTGATATTTGTTGACGCTGATCAGGGTTTCACGGATTCTCGCCTGCTAGATTACATCTCATTATTCCGCCATTTATTGCCGAGTGGCCGAGCAGGGTTACCTGTGATTTGCCGCTCTTGTAGCTATCAAACCTGACGAACGGGAGATAATCACCTGAACACGCGCGATATTATCATCACAAACACTCAACAATCACCACCATTCCAACAGTTTTCAGGTGAATATGCATCGGGAAATATTGGTGCATAATTGAACACGGCGTTAGTGTTTTGGGATTTGTCAAGTGGATCCGCAGTTATTTGGATTCTGGTGAAGAAACGAGCGATATGATTGATCGAGACACAAACGTGCTACATTTCATTCCCTTGATCTTTAGCCAACTCGTTGATAATAAACTGTGTGATCCAACAATTTGTTTCAGATTATAAAACAGATATGACAGCTCACACGCATTATCGCAAATGCCGATTAAGCTTTTTGATAGGTTACTTAATCTGAATCACCTATTTCTGGTTTCTGAAAACAAAATTACTCTCGCTCGTTAAAAAAGAGCTAAACACGGCTCTTCTGCACAAGCGATTGTATAGATTCGTTACCAACATTTACACCTTTTACCTGGAGGATTTGGTTGAAGACGCAAACTGTAAAGATACTGTGCAGTACCTTTCATGTTTACCTTTTTTTACCTGTACCCTCGAACACGCAGGTAGCGTGAGACATGGAGCAGTCAGCAGGGAGCACACTTCTTGTCGATAAATCGCCATTAGACGGTGTTTAAATGACCTCGGATCTCTGTAAGTGAGCAAATGGGGATTCACTCTCATCAATTAGTAGTCCAGGTTACAATTACAGAAAAATAGGGCGAGCGAATCTCTGGATGTTCCGCTAGTTTTACCGGCGCAGCAGCTACGCCCGGCTCACCCATCATCAGAATTGTGTAATGTCTGGAAAACATTGTGTACATGACATTGTGCCGAGAGATCTGGGCAATTCCAACGTTTACATATATATGCGGCTATCACAAACAGTGCAGCACCGCCGCCGATAGATATTGCTTTATTCCATCTGCGGGTCTGCCATAGTGAAAGGGGAAATATGGCTCAGGATAGAAGTGTGAAACACTTGACGATATACGAGGAGGGACACTCGGTTATTGCCAGGAGAAGGGGATGCACCCTCCGACTAAAAATCGGTCTGGCTGCTGCTGAGGCGAGACATCGATCACTTGTAGGTAGCTCTATCTAGACATAATTGTTTCACTGTTTTTGTCGATAGTTTTAATCGGTGGAAATACCGTGATTGACACAACGACGAGTATTACGTACCGAAAGCAAATGTTGTACATAACATGGGACATGTGAAAGACAAATTTCATGAGCATGTACATCACTAGGCCTAATCATATGCTGTAGTGACCTATTTCGGTTAATTAAAAGTGTTTAACATACATTTTGTACATGTACTATTATGGCGGACATAAATTCATCGAGACTCTGCGTCACTAGAATCCACTAGAATTTAATCAGTCTGATACAAGAAATCCCTGACGGTATTAGAACAATATGTCAACATTTTTCAATGTATCCATGACTGGCTCCAATTCTTCATATGCGTTATTTGAATATTTTCTATTAATCAATCAGAAATATTAAATTTTGGACGGGATTAGAAAAAATAGCTGTGACGTTTATACTTTTCTGCATATTATACATATATTTATTATCTTGAGTTAAAGACACTCGTTTTTGCATACACTACGTGGCATCCATTGCCTGGTTTGCAAACTCTTCAACTGCATATTAACAAAACCATTTTCACCACCATGCTAATTGTTTGCTACAGGATCTTATGTTATCATAAAGTATATAATACAATGTGTTTTTGTGCAAGTACTATCATGTAATTGTGAATGGGTTATCCCTATAATATTAGCCTACACCGCGTTATATCATATCAGTGGGCTCATCACCCATGAGTTTTTACTGATCTGCCAACTTATCGAGTGCCTACTCGAAAGGACGAAGAATTTACGATATCCCACCCTCAGCTCTACATGGATCATCAACCCTCTCATGGACTTGCCTTGATAAAGTCCCGATTAATAAGCCCCAGCTATCGAGTTTATATGATATTTTCTCACGTCATCGATGAATTTATTTCTTGCAGTCTGACCATGGCGTGCCCTCGTCACCCATTCCGTCGTTTTCCACCTCGCCCGTGCCCCCCAAATCCAGGGATGACCTCTCGTGTATGGGGCTCACGAAAAGTCTGCGCCTCCTTCACCGGACCCTGTCAGAGGACGTGAAACATCGCCGGCGAGACAGCATGCCGACAACACCACTCGGCACGCTGGGCCACCACCTCAGCACTTCTCAATATGGTAGGTAATAATCTCTGCATTCTCACGAGTTATAGGGAAATCCTGTTCAAACCTGTGTAGGAATATGCACAAGTAAACGCCTTTCTATATCAATATGACGTACACAGGCACTGGTGTATATGTCAACTTTAATCTGCTTTAGAACCCATTAGATGGAGCGTCAAACCATTTGATAATTGTTCGCCTTGTTGCTATGATATTCATTTCCTTAGAATTCGCGCTTGATGTGCATTAAAAAGTTCCTAATTTAGCACGGTCTGCTTATCGGTTTCCTTCCTGCTGTGGCGCGTGTATTGTCGGAATCCTTGATTATTCTGTCCTTAAGGGAGTTATTGCGCTCCTGGTTACCTGTGCGTGGAGAACTGACGTGTTACAGTTTTTTTCCCAATCCGTGACCACAATTTGTTTAAGTATGACTACATTAGTATACAAAGCCCAATTACCTCAGTTTACATGACGGGGGGAAATGCCTCCCTACATCCTCTTGTTCACTGGTGATAACGACATTCTTACAACGTCTGGCTGCAGTTACGTTCTTCCGTCCATTCAAGAATTAGTCATGAAGCGGACCTACTACAAGCGAGTGCAAACTTAACTGTAGCTAATAGTCATTGTTGTGTTAAGATTTGTTGAAGGGGTAGTCTGAAACGAATCCTTCCGTAAAGTCAAACTTCAACTGTAACACACGCGCGAAGATTTTTAGATAACGCCGAAATTTTATATCAGGTTGATATGACTAGATTAAGTCAACATTTATCGATATGACGCGAATATTCGTACATTATTAACAAATTTTGGTCGTAACATCGGTTTTGCTTGTTTTATTCTTTGTTAGGATTACATGTGAGTGGAGGTCATCAGTCGAGTGGTGAATCTAACCTGGTAAAGATGAGAAGCTCGGCGCTGGGTAACTCAGCTCCCTCGCTATCCGCGAGTATGGTGAGTACATTTATTACATAATACCTCACTCATTCATATTACACGTCTGTGTACGTAAGCCACAGAGATATTACCTCATCAACAATATCAACAAAGGACAACAAAAACAATACTCACTTTTATATTACAACCATCATGTAGCACATGCTATGTAATATGTCTCGATCCTGGATTATTAGATAATCCAGACGACGATTTGACTTTAATTATGGTTATTATATCATTTGTGTAATCTCCTGTGGTTTCTTTGGACTAGCCTTATCATGATATTTCTTGACATGCCCTTATTCTCACCTTATTGATAACATATATTAGTAAGTAAATCGTGCATATTATATTGACAATATGATAGTGAGATTTACAGTAGAATGTGGACATTTGGGTTAGATAGGATGCATTACACAACTGGTTTGCTCCAGTTTACACGGTATAATGGCACACACGGTTTACTAGCAACTGTCACAATGTTATCCGGAGATAACTCATCTGCTGACAAATTCTGGATATGTCTAAACGCGGATGAAAGAATTGCTGGATTGCTATTTGCTCCCCATTTTGGAGAATACCTACATACAGGTAAGCTACAATTTTACTACATACATGTACATACGTTAGGTTATTTTCATGAAATCTTTACTTATAAGGGAATCATAATTCTTGGGAATGTGTCTGTCGGGTATTTAACGTTCTTACTCACTTGATATATTTATCGAACTTCAGTACAATCAATGCATTGTTATCAGTATATTATTATTAGTTGTAGGAGGAGGCTTCATAACCATCGTTTCTGATATTGTATACATTTTGAACAAGGCACACGTACTGCAACTCCTATAGATGATAGATATATATGTCAGTTTCCATTAGACTTTAACCTCGTGTTGAGTTTGGCTGTGATGATGTAGCATGGAACAAATGAATTACTATTGTCTTTCTCATACCAGGTATCGTAGATTGTGCGATTTTGGCGTGACAATTATGAAGAATCGTATTATATATGAATTACGATGAATTATCAGAGATCACGTCACTACTTGCTCCTACGGTTTTGTGACTTCTTTTTACCCCATACATAAAACCTGACCCACTTCAGTGTACGTGTTGTCAATCATCTTCAATATGGTTACTACTAGCCAACACTACCGCTAAAGACGGCTTTTACTACGTTACTACTCAGCGTGAGAAACGTGATGCCTAGAACAGCGGGGAATGACGTGTGTTGTTAGATGTCGGCGAGTGAAGTTTTTCTTGGCTCATTCCGCCAGTCATTAGAGAAGAAAGTTGAGAAATTCGGTTGGTGCCGAGTAATAGTGGTAATAAAGGACGGGGCCTCAGACAGAGATGGATCTTGATCATGAACGCAAAAACTCCCTCGTTCATGGAAAATTGGAGACGGGCTCTTGTAATCAATATTCTCAATCTGTGTAAGAATCCTTCACCTTCAACAAATCCCGAAGCAAGACTCTTTGCTCATGGACTTTGGGGCATTCATCAGAGGATAAAGGCTGCTTTACTGCTTTTATCAGATGCTGGCTGTTCTCGCGCCGGGCAACAAGTATGCGGGAGGCGGTGATGAGGAGACGCAGCGTCCTCCTTACCCGGGAACGGCACGAGGAGGTGGCGCTCATTAGAGCATTGTTATCCTAACAGACGAGCACCTCCGCGGGATGAGAGCGACACCAAACCCGGCTTGAGCACTGCAGCGACGGAATGCCGGGGCAAAACAATTAGAGGATTACTCGGGCACTAGAGATTAATCCTCGGCTTTGTTCAATACTGGCGGCTGAAAGAGGTCGACTGCCGCTGAACGGAATGGTAATGCCGGTCTCTGTCGGTGTTTTTCCCTCCGCCCACCCCCTGCTTTTTCTCTGCCGCCTTCCACACCGTGCCTGAGTGCGGACGCCTTATGCGCCGATGATTGCTATAATAGATCTAAATTTACCAGCGAGCGTGCCTCCGTCTGACCTCCCCTGCTCTGTGAACTGGCGTAGATCATTGTTCGGATGTCGGCGAGATTCTCCGCCGGTGGTGAAAGTTCTGCGAGAATGATAAATCATAGATGAAATATTCATGCAGGATTCGCCTAATGGCGTATTAAGATTTGACTTGGACGGTGGGCGGAATCAGAATAGATAACTTATCGATTATCGACGGTATCTATCGTCGGGTAAAAAAAGGCTGTGATCGATGTCGGAAGCATTCCTTCACTTTTTCCCGGAACCATCAAGATCGGGTTGGGGCCCGCGTGATGATATCTTAATGAAATCCTTAATTTCACCCTGCGTTCCCCGGCGCTCGGGAGATGAGGGGCGTCTCGCCGGTTGATAACCCAGCAGAGATGGCGAAATGTCACACGCAATTCCTGACGCGCGCAATAAGATTCGTTCCGCATTTTCGGTTAATAGAAAATGGCGCTACGTGGATTTTTTCTTTTGAAAACCTACTCAGTGTGCTCTTTTCACCTATAGTTACTCATGTCACCGGTGCTTACTCGAATGTAAACGGTGTTTAGGTCTGGAACAACCATATGAGATTTTAGTCGGTGACTTGAAAATTGGCCAATCCTCTCGCTGCTCGGATGTGCTGTGGTGCCGGTGTACCGGTGCATTGCTCAGATTAGTGTGCTTCATCTCCACTGTAGGCATTGCTCACTGGCTGCCGGTTCACCTATGCCCTGTGTCAGTTATGGCAGCCTCAGTATTGACTGGGGATCAGGGGCATGATGAAGGTATAATTTCATGAATCTGGACGGATACTTTGAGCAGATGGACGGAGAAGCCGACTGGATGCTCGATCGGTGAAATCGGTTTGTAAATCGCTCACTCGTAGTATATGTCTCGTTGTTGTTTAAAATTCAGGTAATGAAGTCAACTGCAATTCATCATGGTCTGGGATTTACATACATATGTAGATCCGATACCTTTGTATTGTATTGATACGTCCTCGTCCTTGGCGTATAGTGGGAGCTTATCTTTGTTTGTAAGGACACAAGTTTAGTTTTATGTCACGGTATCCTCATTTCACTCACAAACTAGAAGGTATTTGCTCGCTTCAAAGGCCGCATTAAGTCATATATATATATATATCAGACATATATGTATCGCGGTAGGAAATCAAATACATTTACATGTCTGTTTATTTGATTTCATAAAGTGGGATTCGCTGTAGGATGGGTCACTTAAATCACTCTTGCCTTTATTATGTACGTATATAGCAAGCTATATTCATGTATTCATACAAACGAAGGTCTGTTTTCTGTATTATTTGAGTGGTTTTTATTTATTTATTTGTACAGGTCTTGCAATAGGAAGTTTGCAAGTTATGAAACAATAAAGGTTCAATTTGGAGATAAATTTAGCGCTTTGGTGGGCTGCGTGTTTAGGGGTAGTCGTTATACAGGAAATTGTGTTTTCTTTCATCTGGCTAGCCAGGGGACATGGCTGAAATTGTGTGGTAGGAAGGTCACCTTAGAAAGGCTGAGATAGAAAGGTGTCTCCATCATTCGTGCTGGATGCTTGCCTCATTCCGCCGGTGAATACAGCCTCGGGTTGCTGGGGAGAAGGTGTTAGACCCAGATATCAAACAAACTAATCGGCTTTGGAATAAATCAGATTTGATTGATCCGGTCTGATGTAATGAAAAGGACGGAGGAGCTTGCCTCTCCTAGTTTACCTCAAACCTATTTGAAATGTTGCTACATTCTATCTCCTTCAGCTCGGTTTGCTAAACGTCCTATATTTCATTACGTCTTTGAGGCTTTCGTTGCATGCCAACTCGGCTAAGATTTAACTCGGTTTGTTCTATTTATCTTTTGGGAGATTTATTTGTTCCCTTCACCGGAAGAAGTCGATGTTTTTTGGAGGCTGTTTCGAGCAATAAAATGAGAGAAACGCTGATGATGTATCAGAAGTCATTGAGGGTGCATCAATGAGTTGGTGTTGAGTCTGCAGCGGCCTCTTGTCGTCGGATTAGAGGCGTTGAGGCTCTCGAAGGGGCGTTTTGCGTCATGTCGCCGACCAGAGTGCACCTTTGAATACTAATCAAAGCTCGTGGACCTAGATACCAATTACATTCACCCCTGCTGTCGTGTCGTTGATTTTCTCCAGCACACAGAACAGTTGCTGTGTTTGTTTGTAATCGTCTTTGTTCGATATTTTTCTTCATTCCATGCTGTGACTCCCGACGCACGATGAGCTCGGCTTTTTCCCCGGGAGGTTTCCTCTTTGTCTGTAAGTCCTCGTGATCATCATATAGAAGGATGACTGCATAACCCGGCGTGTATTACCCTTTATCTACGGATAAATCTCCTGATGTATATGTACATGTATATGTACATGTATGTTTATGTAAAACTGATACCCACATACAGGTAAGCTTACTAACCGTAAAACCGTGGGATTTACCCGCGTTATTGACATGTGAGAGGATTGCCTGTGCCCGGTCATGTTGTTATTGCTCGGCTTTGGCTGGATATTGTCGGGCAGTTAGGTCACCTAAACCTCGTTTATTCACCTACTTCCTCAGATAAGTCGGTGGATTTCCTGTATCAGGAGGTAAACTATGGACGTAAGCCTTTTCTCTCCAACATGCCACTCATTGCGCGCTTTGTAATGTTTTGACTCGAATGTTTTGTTCAATAGTTTACCGCTTCGATGACCGGTAATTTCCGCTTTGATCAGATTGTATTACAAAATAAGGTGTGCTGTCTGATTCTGCAATTTTAATACGTGGATTACGTGGTGGAGCTTTTCCACCTATTTGTAGATCAATAGGAATTGATCTATATTTCTGTCCTGATTTCCCGCGAGTGGTAAAAGTTCTTTGTGCGAACAAAATAGTTGGGATTGATTGGCATTTATTGGTCAAAAGATTAAGGTATTTTATGCGTGGGGTCTGGTGCGGCTGATTGCATTGACGGTTAAGCCTGATCAATTTCTGCGTTTTAAAGTAATCGCTAAAGCATGTTAAGTGTTTTTCTAATTCATCAGCGCCATTTTAGTTTTTTTAACGTGACACAGAAATCAGCATTGATTTGTTTGTATTGATGTCATTAATAATTACGTTTCGGTATATACATGTGAACATATTCACAAGCACCTCACAATAGCTAGTGCTCACACAAACGAGTCGGCCAATTCTGTTTACCAACACCAAACACTCGGCTAATTTATTGGAAGGCAAACTGGAGAGGTTTACACATACGTCACAGGGTCATTAGTATTTTGGGTTGTCCCCCATTACGACACACAATCGCAAACACATCCTTATCAAGTGGTGAATGAAAGTTGGGGCTGCTCTGAAACCTTTGATCTCTGATTATCTATATGGCATTGACCTCACATTGAAAATGCGACTGTACCACCATGTGAACCCATTACCTTCGAAAGCCGCTGTTATCATTTATATAGGCTATAAAAAACCCGGACGCCCCTCAGGTATTAATGAATTGGTCTATACTACTAGCATCGTTTTACACCGGTGTATCGATACGATACGATCGAGGCGGGTGTCCTAATCAGTGTTGTATCTCGATCGATTTTAGCCAAAGGTGGTATGTTCCATGGCTACCTAGTTTCCTGCGTCAGATTCGAGACAGAATATTTTGCCTGATCATTTCCTGGCTGAGAAGATAGGCTGAGGTGTAATCCAGGGGTATAATCCAATATACTGGACAGGAGTGATGCCAGGTGAGCTGAATATCACAGACGTGCGCCCTCTCAACCTACTTAAAATGTGGTACACTTGTTTTTTTTTGTTTTTTTATTGACATTTAGTCCTTTCGATACAAAGTCGAGTGCTGTTGGAAATTGTATCTGATCAAATCGGTGATTTGATAAATTGAATGTGAAGTGCTTGACAAGTTCGGTTCGACTAAAAAAGGACATTGTTAATCAATCGCTATTATGTTTTGAACTGCCCGTGCTTTACCAACAAGCTTTGTCCTCAGATAGTTGGGCTGTGAAGTGTTTTGTCTTTTTTAACGCTCGGGTTTGTAATGGAGCAGATAAAGATATATGCACATGTTTTTGTTATGTGCCCAGCAGTGGCTGTCGACTGCGAGCGGTAGGAGGCCTCTAAACAAGTTTCTCTCCTGCCTTCACTCATCAGTGTGCACTACCGGGCTCTCTAGTCGAGCTGTGAGTTTTTTTAGGGAACATGTGTTTTTCGGCAGATTTTCACCGCTTTATCCCCCGTGTTATCAGCGAGCGAGAGTCTAGCTGGTGCGAGAGCTGATCCGTCAGCTATGTGAATACATACCCCGGCAGTTCCCGAGCGATTCCCGGGGATAGACGTGTCTGTATGCCCGGTGTGTGCTCAGGCATGGAGCAAACAAGCATATACATGTACACTTGTCTATGTACCGGTATATCTTGTTCGTTCTTGGACCTGGTTTACCTATGATTATAATACACACATATATCGATGATTCACGTCTTAAAAGTATACAGTTTATTTATTCACTGTATAGAGTGCCTTGAAATTCAATAGTGTCTACACTTGAGGAACAGCTGCTCGAAACGTCTTGATGGAGACTTCGACTTGTAACACAGGTAGACTCAATTCCTCCTCGACTTGTTTTCACGTAGGCGAATCGATTTCTTTTTTTTTGCTTAATACCTGCTTTTGTTAGAACCGAGGCCTGGACTTTGATTTTGATGTCACCGTTTGTCCGCATTGACTCGGCAGATTTTATTTGTATGCGTGCATGATATTAACTTCACAATAAAGCGCATCACCAGAGAGACTTCGTAACAAAAGTTAATTCATGACGCTATCAACAACAATTCAGCTCTGTGATAAAATTATCGAGAAACACCACCCCAACTAGTTTTCCACCGGGGAGAGCATTTGTATTGCCAATTATTTTTATATTCGCTTTAAATTTTCAATTGTTTTTAAGCGAGTGTCTTTTAGCTAGGGCATCAGATCCTCTTACTCAAACGGAGTTGATATTTTTTGGACGGGTGATACACCGAGTGCAATTGGATGCCATAAAATTAACGTTACGTCAATAGACTAGATACCACCTTTGTTTGGTGGGCAAGTGCATCATTGTCCTTTCTCCACTTTTATACACGGGTAACCTTATCAGGGGCAGACTGCTGTTGTGAATCGTAGAACGCCGAGCGTTAGACGGCAAAGGGCAACTAAGTTGGTCATATTGCGGGCAAGGGTCAGCTGTGACGAGGCGCGCACGGGGGGTGATTCTCACAGGCCGGCGCACCGAGGTTACACTGGTGGTGGAAGAGTTGCTCCACCATGACATTCGTGAACTAAGCATTACGCCGCACACATAAAGGACTTCTTAAAGATCGCTACGCTATGATTTAGCCTGGTAAGTCCGGGAGTGCGAATTGATGATGTTATAAAGGTCTTTACTAGTGTGGATCGTGTACAGGCCGGTAATCACCAGCGTGTTGGATACTTATTAGCGCACCTTTGTGTACGATAGTGGGTTAACCTGGTTTACTTTAAGACCGGGTATGCACTGCCACGGTACGGTGTTGTGAATGGCTTATAGTCGTGTATTGTGAATGTTAAGGTGCACACAAACGTGTCTTCCATTATCACTCAGTGTGCAATGTTCGCCAGCGATGATAACGTTTTATGTCGACATGTGTATGCCCTTCACAGATAAATTACCTTACTCTGTGTATCGTGCATTGGTGGCTTCATTACGCTTGTTAGAAGGCGGGAGACCTAATTGCTAACTCGATGTTATTGTTGGCTAATAACGATGCACGCTGCACACATATAACCGAAGTATTCCCAAGGTAAGCGACACATACACGAACATACTATGACACATATGTTGATATTTCCACCTCGCGCTGCTGTATACATAAGTGCAGTGTTTTGACTGCATGCTGCAAACAGCTGGAAATCAATATGTCATTACGGTGAGTTTTTACCTATATGGACGTGGTGCATATTCATCGACCTGCCACCGGATTGCAGACGGGAAATGTCATATTGCCGAGGTTGCCAGGTTAATTATTCTCACAGGTACACGTTTCCATAATAATTGAGCCGATCATTCCTGGCTGACCACAAAATTCATGGCTTGCGTGGGACAGAGTGCTTCATGTCGATCGTCATGAAATCGAATTTGTCATATGCGACAGGAGGAAATGTACATGTATCAATATACTGTGTACATATGACAGAAGAATTTAGTAGTTGGATCGCGTTGTGGACTTGATGTATTTGTGACTCTCACATTTTTACCAAATCAATCACAGTTTTCTGCGGCGCAGTTATTATATTACGTTCGTCGATGTCGTGTCGCTTTCATCAGACAAGTCACTCAAAGTGATTGTGACCAAAAGTGGACTGCACAAGTGTGAAATATTTTCACTGCTCCAAATCAGGCGTATGCCAAGATAGCTTAATATGATCGATGAAGACATTTGGTCAATCGGTTGTGAGGGCTATTCTTTACTGCCACAGTCTACTTAAAGACAGGCGAGGAGTGGGAGAGCTCGCGCAGCCTGTGTCCTCCTGACTGTGAATGGCTTGTTTAGATGTCTACAGGAGTACTATTGCTAACCTGGCACGCCAAGGTTGGCTTTCATCCTTCACGGCGTGCAATTAGATTAGAGCTTCTTCGTGAAACTCGGCTCTGTCAGACGCTTTGAACCGACCCCTAACTCACTTACCCGCACGTTTTAGTCGGTGGTAAATCCCATTTCCGGGCAATTTGCAATGATTTGTACTCTGCAACTCGTAGATTGAACTTTCAATATGGTATAAGGGGAATAATCAATGAACAAGTTTCTCACCAAGCAATTATCTTACTTGGGGGACATGCATCAATAGTACCGATTGAGGATCGACTGATAGAGTCGGGGATAGAGTGCGTACCTCCCTAGGCTACCACAGAATTAGGCTGAGTCCCTTATCGATACCTGTCATGCTATATCTCGGTTAGCTACTTGTTCATTAGCTACTTGTTTACAGTGGAGGTCTAGCCTATCGTTCTCTGCCAACCGACAAGCATTTGCTTTTGTTATTTTGAGAGGTGGCAGTAATTACGACTGATTAATGCATATCCACCCTTGAGGATTATCGTTTCCCGTTGCGTCCGGTGTGGCATTCCGCGTGCAATTCTGCGTAATGCTTCACGAGGGTCTTAAATGCGAATGATTTCGCGTTGTTACATGGTCATTAAATCGTTACATAACTGTACAGTACACTGTACCGTCCGAATGCCTGACTACGTGACTTGTAATAATGACGTCTGCAATAGCTTAGAATGTGATTTCTTCTCCTGGTTCTGAGCACACCGACGTTTTGAGAGCATCTCGTCTCTTGACAAAGCTGCTTATTCTTATTGAATCGTCCACATTTGTGCTGGCCCAATGACTGTACTCATCGCCTATCTCATGGGAGTAGTCCGGCTAGATATTTTCTCCCTGTGCAATCGCGCTGGGGACTTAACCGAATCAATGAAGAGGTCGTTCGTAATCGCGAGGTGTACATGTAACGTCGATGGTCATTCATTCCACATGCGCATTCATCATCAGTTATCAGCATACTACGTGAATCCATCATTCCCAGTCGATTCAGCGCGCCTCTAGAATACACACACTAGCATTACCCCAACACGTGGTTATTATAAGCGATGAATATTTATAATGACTTGCCAACTAATAATATTGCATCTAGCCACAATAGACCGTGTAATGACGTTACTGTTTCTATCTTTCAGTTGCTGACTATTAGAGCGAGTGGTGACAGAAATGCTCTCGGGCTTCTCGCTGAGTTGGGGGGATAAATCCAATCAGTGAGATTGAAACTAACGGAGCTGCTGCGGATTATTGGCGAATAGAAGGAACAGGAGCCCCTAATACGCCGCAGAACCCCTGAAATTAGCGGTGAAAACTTGATAGTGCTGACGGATTTGGACTAAGTTCACCTGAAGCTTATTAGTCGCCCCTTGCACCTGACAGACAGAAGAGTAAAGACGCGAGAACTCTCTGACGAGCGGCCGTGCGAAGGCGGAAAATGGGAATCGACGTTGTTATTATGTATCGGACTAGGAGCTGAAATTCTCCCATATAATTCATCACAGACAATCCAGTTACAGAGAACACCGCAGATATGGATAGACCGGAGGATAGCGCGGACAAGGAGAGGCTGAGCAGTGTCGGTTCAAGTATCCCCGATGAGGACCTCGGAGATACTAGCCTGGAAATTATTCGAATTAACGAGTCGGACGAGTGTTCCGACTCCGAGAACGACCAGCCGATTTCTTTCACCGCCCGGAGGAGAGGTCCGAGCGTCGGGGATGAGTACTTGGGGCGGGAGTCCGGGTCGGTGACCCCAGTCGAGTCGCCGCCCGCTGATGTCGAGTTCCTCGCTCGCGGCGCCACTGGCTCGAGAGAGAAGCCGACGCTGTCCCCGAAACCCCCGTGGTTGTCCGGGCGGCCGGTATCTCGAGAGCTGAGCAAGTTAAAACTTGAGGAAGTAGCTTTTACTCCGCCAAGACAGAGCATCCAGGATCCGGAGACAGAGTCCGTGTCAAGTGATACGAGTAGCGTTGATTTAGAGAATCCATCTCCTCTCCCTTCAGATTTAAGTCGCTCGTGGAATGTGACGAGCGGGATACCGTTTATGAAGAGGGAGATCGCCAGCCCGTTGTCTCGATCGGCTTCATTTAATGACGCCAGCCACTGCTCCTCTGGCATCGTTCAGTATTCCTCCAAGACTAAACCGCGGCCATTACTGGCGATTGGAAAGCAGGCGGCGGTCGAGAGCAGTCCTAATCTTCACAACACCACCTCGGCCCAATTGGGCAAAAGCCTCGATTCCAGCATGGCCAGGAAATCCAAATCTTTCAAACGCAGTGTGAGCACCGACACTGGATTAAGTTTATCCAACATTAACACCGTTCTATTGCTCAGAGTAAGTAGGATGGGATTATTAATTCTAAGGGATCAACACTTGAATAAAATACCGGCCCACGACTTTCCCCCTTTTATTTTATTAACCGTATCGTACTTTAATAGAACGGATTAAAGCTATTACGTGTTTGCGTGGAGCTTTAGTTTAATGTCATAACGTTTGTCGCATTCCAGGGAAATAAAGGAGCGCACTGGAAAAAGTTAAACTCTCCTCTGAGTAGTCGCTCAGGGAGTCTCTCCAATATTGTAGGCATCTTTGTTTATCAATGCACTTTTACTTAGTTTATAGCTAGACTAAGACGGATTGATATAAAAACAGCACTCGTAAACAGTGTTGTTTTTTATCAACCAGCTTCGCTTCATCATTAAAACTATCTTTCTCTAGATATTGCCACCGACCCAAGTCTACGTGATGCCAATGTGTTTTAAGAACAAAAACCTGCTACATTAAATAAGGCTTTCAGTCACGGCTGCTGCGTCTGTATAAG
>JAXGGS010000018.1:15822-30555 GCA_035585475.1 Armandia brevis | reverse complement strand
TTTACAATTAATTTAATTAATGTAATCGAAAGTCGTTATTGTATACATGTATGTGGTGCATAGTGAAGATGGAAGTCAAACAAACGATGCAAATTACAAATATATTCATTTATCATCTATGTGATCTCAGATATTCTTTGATGTTTGTGTTCGTGTACGTCACCTCTTCTGATTTGTTCGCACGTGCCTGACTTCGTTGAATAAATCGAGAACTGTAGTTTATCATACGCAAGTTTTAGGAAGAAATAAAATATGTCTGAATTGTGAGTTCTCTGAATTTGAATAAGATGAGCTGTATCCCAGTGGTAAAACTGAACATGTCCAACATTGACACACAATCCCACTCAGACAGTCTCGACGGAATCTCACGCGTTTGTTACATAGCCAAACTATTCCGCGGAGGAATCACTTTGTTGATTTGCAATTGATGTGCGGTGTTTTATTTCTCTTCCAGTCTCAGTACTCGTCCCAAGAGAAGCTGCACCAATTACCATACCAGCCAACCGCTGACGAACTGCGCCTACTCCACAAGCACTTCAGCAGCAATGAGAGCAACCCCGGGCTTGACGAGGATCCGGCGGGCGGGCGCAAGTCGCCCCACATGAGACCGCGATCGCGGAGTCTCAGGTAGGTTCACTCGGACTCTGGCGGGACCACCGCTTGTCACCGCTCACGTCAACTGTCTCTTAGTTACGAATTATGTCTGCCCACCAAGACGTTCGGACGAATTCACAAGTGGCATGCTTGGATTTTATTTTCGTAACTGTCAAGATTCACATTCGCCGTTATTTCTAATCAAATTCCCATGACAGTTTATAGTGGAATTTCCATATTATACATGGACGAATTTAGCCATAATCGAATTGTAAGGCGTGGCCATCAAATTCAAGAATTACTTTTTGATTGATATAGGGGAACTCCTTTTTTTCACCGAAGTAGCAGTCGCCATAACCTTCAGAGTTTGCAGGCTGGGTATGTAGGCTGCAACTAGTCGCCAGTACCAACCCAAACCTAAAAACATAACTTTCCCGCTCCGAGTAAATAACGCACGCGATCATTCGAATGGCGTTGACATGCATTAAAACGAAATAACATCAAACCAATCACTCTGGCAATAGAATCCAATCTAATTCTCCATACAAATTTATATCATGCTGCTTTGTAGATCATCATCTGAAATCAAAATGATCATATCTGAAGAAGAAACTTAATCGGGAATACAGTTCCTGTAATGGTCGCTAACATTTGTTTTTGCCAGACAACACTGTCGCCGTAGAATAATAGACCAATACCTAATGGATTTCATTGAATAAATCAGCCATACCAGTTACTATGTAAATTGATTCCGCTGCTGATCCTGAGATTGAAATCTTCCGCTCTTAAGAAGAAACTTAAGTTAGAATGCAGTTCCTCTAATGGACGTTAACATTAGTTCATCTCAAACAATACTGACTTCTGCGCTTGCGTTAAATGTACATGTCTTCATTAACGTAAATTAAGATTTTCGCTTCATTTTATGTTAATTTATTTGTTTGCTTCTTTGCCTCTTTCTCCCGATATGCCACCCTATCTTAGTCTACACAGCTGAACGAGAGCATATGGTGTTAAGGAGAAAGATGTTTAAAAACTAATTAGTTTCTATTTGGATTGTATTTTTTTCACGCTGCGTCTACAGCCTCTCTTGGCTGGCATTGAAGTAAGCGGTGAAATCGATTAATACATTGAATGTTGATTTTGTCCCCTGTTCTACGTGCTGGTGTTTTTTTTGGTTGTGTTGAATTCCTCTCCACAAAGTAAACGACGACTACATCCCCTTGATAGCTTCGTGATGTGAGGTTATGTAAAGTGGTTCTCCTCTTGCACTATTTTTGTGTAATGGAGTGTCTCTTGAAGTTACTAGCAGGAAAACGCCATCACTCTGCTGGCATGCGTCGACCACTTGATACTTTGAATACAATTCCCAGAGTTTGCTGTTCTTCGTAGAGTAAAATTCTGCATATAAGGAGGCACATTAATTTCATCGGAAAACGCTTTGTAATGGACATTACTAATACACGCACATGCGGAATAATTTGCAAAAGAGTATCCATTGTCTTCTATATATGTATACTCCTGACATCATTGTTCTCATTGTAACAGACACTATTGAAGTCTTCTGTATTTTTTTTAAGTCCTGCTTGGAGTAGTCTAGTTACCTCGCCACACATGCAAACCAATAGAACCCCTTACTTATGCAAGAACAACTCCCCCATACACAAAATATCAATATTCGTGAATATTACCTATTCAATGGGCACATTGAAAGATTTGCACTTGGAATGTGATGTGTGAGTATTTAGTTCTTCTGGTCAAGTATTTTTACAAACCATTTTGTTCTTTGGTTCTGCAGTAGTCCTGGTCGATCTCCTGGTATGGATTCTGAGACAATGATGATGAATAACGTTTACAGAGATCGCTTTCCCAAGGTGCGTCCTCTTTTCTATCAGATATCGTGTTTATTTGATGTCATGATAGTCTGCCTCAGTTCTCATAAAACCTAAATTCCTCCTCCACAGGCTGTAACTCAGATGGAAGAGAAACTTAAGAAATTTATCGAGGATCACAGACACATGGAAGAGGCGCAACTAGAATGCGATGGAATTGCCAGATTTGTCAATCATCAAGTTGTAGAATTGGCGCGAAACATCCTCGAAAAATCGGAGGAAAAACTGTTGACCAGCCAATGCTTCTATGAGTTATCTGAAAATCTGGAAAAACTGTTACAAGATGTAAGTTACGCTCACAATTATATACATGCAGGTTAATATAATATTGAACCTCTGTCTGAAATTAACAAAATCACTCTCATTCTATATTTTTCCAGGCTCATGAGAAGTCACCTTCGTCGGTGGACCATCTCTCCCACCTCATAAAGAACTTACTGTTCATCGTGTCCAGACCCGCGAGATTACTCGAATGTCTGGTAGGTAGCTCGTATTACAATAGAACGCGTTAAGATCAATACTAAAGACACAGTGTGTTGTAAACTCTATCCTGCGCACTCACGTGGTAGCACCCAATGTCGGCTGAATTGACTTTAATGCACTCGTGAGTACAGTCGTCTGTATTTATTCGGACAGGAATTCGACCCCGAGGAGTTTTATCACCTGCTGGAAGCAGCTGAGGGTCAGGCTCGACAAACAATCAAAGCGGACATTCCCCAGTACATCATCGGCAAACTCGGATTGGACCGAGACCCGTTAGAAGCGCTGGCTTCAGACGTTAGTAGTGTAGACAGTGGACGTCCAGACACCCCAGAGACAGACTCAGATGTACGTTTACTAATTTTTTTTATCTCGTTTATATTTCACACGACCTCAGTGACATTTAGGGTGTTATTGTTTGGTGAGCAAAATCTGTAACCATCGGCAACCCATTGGTTTTGTAGAAACAGTCAGGAACGCCACCAAAACCAACGGTGAAAGAAATTATTTCCAAACAACCAAAAGAAGAAGACTTCGAAGAAATAAAACTTGTCAGCAATGGTGCTTACGGGTAAGTGTGCTAGATATCAATTGATTTTTTAACGAGATGGTCGTATTACTTCCTCAATTCGTCTTCACAATACGTGATCTATTTCAGTGCTGTATACTTGGTGCGTCATAAGACGACTAAGCAGAGATTTGCCATGAAAAAACTATTAAAGAGTAATTTAATACTAAGAAATCAAGTTGATCAAGTTTTCGCTGAGCGAGATATACTGACATTTACGGACAACCCATTTGTGGTCAGTTTGTACTGCAGTTTTGAAACAAAGGTAAACCTCTATCTCTTGGATTTTTTGTTATATTCAGTGTTTAATTTCAGATGTTCTTCTGTCTATGCTTATACTCTCTTCTCAGTTTATGGAACACGTCGCATAATATTTATCTTAAATCTAATCATTTTTTCAGAAATATCTGTGTATGGTACTAGAGTATGTCGAAGGCGGAGACTGTGCCACGTTGCTCAAAACCATTGGTCCACTGCCATTAGACTGGGCGAGGAAATACTTCGCAGAAACGGTTCTTGCCTTAGAGTATTTGCATAGTTATGGCATTGTTCATCGTGATCTCAAACCAGACAAGTGAGTGCTTCCCTCCGGGCGCACGTGTCAATTACTCCTCGCCTACGTCAATTAGAATAGTTTTCACTAATCAAGCCGCTCTTTATTTTTTTACAGCCTGCTCATTACGTCAATGGGTCACATAAAACTCACTGACTTTGGCCTGTCGAAAGTCGGTCTAATGAACTGTAAGCAGCTTTCGTCCATTTCTTCGTTTCAATTACACACACATTTATTGTCTTTTTATATTAAGAAACGAGGTTGGTATACATTAACATTTTTTTTCTATTTTCCTAGTAACAACCAACATCTATGAGGGGTCTCTGGACAAAAAGTTCTGTGATAAGACAGTAATTGGAACCCCGGAGTATATTGCCCCGGAAGTAATTCTCAGAAAGGGATACGGTAAGTTTTATACCGATTAGGGTTGTTCCTATCAATAACTTCCCCCCCCCCCCCCACTAAAATAACAGGACTAAAGTTCACGCATGTCGTCTTTCAGGTAAACCGGTAGATTGGTGGGCCATGGGTATCATTTTATATGAATTTGTTATTGGTTGTGTGCCATTTTACGGCGACACGCCTGAAGAATTGTTCTCCGCTGTAATAAATGGTAAGGAAGATGCAGTTTGTTTAAAATCCAATTGAAGCTACATTGAAGCAATCATATCGAATCAAATCTACTTTTTACTACACGTGCCTGTTCTTTCGTAGATCCTGTTGAATGGCCGGAAGACGAGTTTGCACCGCCAGAAGACGCCCAGAATTTGATAGCCTGTCTACTTGAACATAATCCAGATGACCGCCTTGGGTTTCACGGTGCCCACGAAGTGAAGGAACATCTATTTTTTGAACCAACTGATTGGGACGGCCTGCTGCGCCAAAAGGCAGAGTTTGTGCCACAGCTAGAACATGAAGAAGATACAAGCTACTTTGATTGTAAGATTCCTCGATATCATGATCGAAAATTGAAATCCAGTTTTCTGATTAAATATCGGATTTATTGCAAAGCATCTACTGGAAATAAACCATCCCGAATGATTTGTTTTTCAGCACGAACCGACAGATACAACCACGAATTTGAAGGAGATGACACGGAAGATGATACTGAAGATGTAATGTTTCAGAGTTTCTCATCATGCTCACCGAGATTAAGCAAAGTTTACCAAAAGTTTGAAGAGCTTAAAGAGGTACAGATATATGTCAACTCACATTTGATATATCATTAATAATTAACTTTGCGCGACATCGATATTTATCCAGCCACACATATTGACATTTCAGCTTGAAAAAATAACTACACCGACGTCGAAAGACAAGGACTCGTCTAACGAATCTTCAAAGAACTCATCGATAGACGAGTCTCACGACGGAACTAAAGAAACTCCTACCAGGAGCAAGGGAACGTCGCCGGCTGATTCGATAAAGGAAACACCAAAGGACAAATCGAAAGATTCGACTGATTCGGGGTCACCGACCCCCAAGGCTGTGGCACCAGCCAGTGACTCCAGTGCCAAAACTGTTGTGGCCGCCTCCTGTAAAACTAAAGATTTTAAGTCCAAATTAAAGGATGATCTCACAAAGGAGAAGCAGAGCAAGGGTGTGGCAACATGTGGTGTTAAGTCTAGTCTTACTGTTATCATACCCGAGCACAAGGACACCTTGTCTCGCATGGACTCGAACACTTCCCAGTTGTCAAATGTCTCGAACGGTTCGAGTCTCTCGGACTTCTCTGAGAGCTCGGAGGTGGATACACCGATCACCATGAAGCCATGCAGCCCGTTCTCCAGCCCGAGGTTTTTCTCTGGAGAGGGCAAGGAATTAACCAGCACACCCAAATCAGAGGAGGACACGTTCAGCTCGCCGGATATGTGAGTAGTCCTAAAATTCCCATTATTTTACAAAAAAAACTTTATTATTATCAGAACTATGCATTAAAATGTCGCTTCAAACTAATACTATAAATACAATTTGATATCACAGAACGCCGAGGTCACTTGGTAGTTTAACGACTCCTGAATCCTCCTCTCAGACCGAGAGTGATGTCTCGCCTACTGTTGTGAGACGAAAGAGACATCAAGGTCGCTCCTCCGCGCAAGAATCGATACCCAAATTCTCCATATCAGTGGAGGATAACACTAGCGGGTATCAGCAGACTAAAGGTACATATTTTCATAGGATTGTTATGGTACCAGTGACTAAATATTGAAGGCTTCCCTTGATTACTACAGAATTAATGAATGTGCTCTTGGTGTTTTTAGAACTTTCGCCAGTAGAGGAGAAAGAGAAGGAGGATAAAAAGGACCCACCGGTGGAGAAACGGCGTCAATCGTCGCCTCGAGTCCACGCGTTAGATCCGGAGTTACGGGGTGCTATAGGAGGGGTAATTGCCCGCCAAGGCCGCTCGCTTAAACCAGTTCATAAGTCGGCCTCGGCTTCGGCGCTTACCCTTCTCATCCCACCCTCGGACGAGTTCTCCCCTGCTCCGATCACGTCACCAGGGGGCAGTAGCACCAGCTCTAGGGACGGCTCACCCTCGCGTGAGTTCTCGCCTCTCAGCACTGGCACCTTAAAGCCGCCGATTTACATCAAGAAGGGACCACGGGGTTACGGTTTCACTTTGAGGGCAATCAGGGTATACTATGGAGAATCGGACTACTTTACACTTCATCATTTGGTTGTGGTAAGTTTAACGATGTCTAATTCGCTTGCTCAACAATGTTAATTTCGCCCTTTTTTATGTTTCACATATTCTTGTAACGATTTGTTAAACTTCATTTTTTTTAATTCAGGGAGTAGATGAGAATAGTCCTGCGTTTGAGGCTGGACTTCGCGCAGGTGATGTTATCACGCATGTTAACGGGCAGCAGATACAGGGCCTGCTGCACATACAAGTAGTATCACTTATCCTGTCCGGAGGTAACAAAGTCACCATCAGAGCCGTGCCGCTCGAGAACACCTCCATCAAAGTAGGGGGCAGGAAGAGAGCACCGCATGTGGGCAAGATGACCAGACAAAGGTCCAAAAAGAAACACCACCGAGGGAAAAGTGACGACAAGAAGAGAAGAACGTCGCTGTTCCGCCGGTTAAGCAGTAAGAAAGCAGAGCAGCATCTGGCGTCGCCGCTGGCTCCCAGTCGCAGCTTCAGTTCGCTGAACAGATCCCTGTCATCGGGCGACAGCCTCCCCGGCTCGCCGACCCGGTCCAAGTCGCCGCGCTCTCCCCCGGTGGCACGCACGTGGACCCCTGGAGGATCTGACTCTGCTCACTCGACCTCCAACTCCTCCAACAGCTCGTCGCCGAGCACGAGCACGCCCAACTCGCCGGCGAGCAGCTCCGGGCAGTTCTCGCGCCCGAGCTCGCTGCACGGGCTCAAGCACACCGGCAAGCTGCCCATACACAGCACGCTGAAGTCACCACACCGGCGCAAGTCTGTGCACAACATTCCGCTATCGCCGCTCGCCCGCACCCCGTCGACGTCACCCATGGCCACGTCTCCGACACGGAGCCCTAGTCCACTGACCATGGTGACGGCACAGGGCTCTCTCCTGCACCCGCCGGGCATCTCCAACATGACTCAAACCTACAACCCATCCCAACAGCAAACAAGTCCGAATCCCAGCCCCAATCTGGTCGCCTCGGGAGGTAGAAAGTCACTTGGTAGCCGACCAAAGAGCTGTGAGCCAGAGTCCCCTCTATTACGCCGCGCCCTCTCGCCCGACAGACTGCATCCGAGCTCCGCCGAGAAAAAGTCACAGCATCAAAATCTGACGCGCAAGACGTCGTTACAGGAGAAGCGCGACGTACGTGAATCCATTTGATATATTTTTAAAACGTTTACCGCGTCTGCTTAATTCCAATCGAGCTTGTTAAGCTTTGGCTTCTGAGCACACACCCAGCCTCACCACCTAGACATGCGTACACGTGTGAGTACCTGTACTATTGACCTGTGCTATACTACTTACCTGTACTACTACAGCCTGTGATGACGTTGGAATATTAACATGGAATCTCTGCTGGACGTTACGAGGGAAGCCATGGTGGATATTTCAAGCTAGCTATTATTGAACAGTATTTCATTTGCTTGATGTGAACGTTGTGATAAATTACGTACTGTACCAAATATGTACATGTATTTAAGTTGTAGATAAGACGGATGTGACATGTTTGTGAATTTCTGAATGAATTTGTCCCTACTTTGTACATATATATGATTATACCGCTTGCCTGCAAATATTTTCCTGTTTGCTTTATCTGGAGCGTACGGATTAGCAACATATAGATGTGCGACATTGCAGGAAAAAGGAAAAAGTTCTAGCTTTGATTCAGGATTACAACGGAATTTTTTGAATGGTTGAACTGTTAATATGATAAATATGACCAAATCACCCCAAGAATATCATAATCTCGATGATAAATGGGCTTTTTGACTGAATTTACAAGGAACAATTAGTAGATTGAGGAAGAGGTTGCATGGCTTGATTGGGGTGATTGGTAGAGAGAGCTCCGATTAATCTTGTGTGCGAATTCTAATCGATACTAACGCTTTGAATTGGTGCATTAATTGCCTCGAGGCTATTTAGGCTGCAAACGTGTAGGTCAGACTTTCCATGATATGATAATCAGTGATTTATATCATACAACATTTGCATGATTAAAATTGATAAATTTAATTTTGTTTACTTACAGTTCTATTCGAAGAGCAAAAGCAGCTTTTTCTTCACTTTTTAATAAATTTGTTAACACAGAATTCGATAGCCATTAAAGTTAAACTAACGTTTGGATCATTTTTCTTAAAGAGTAATTGATGTAATTAGGTTTGTTAATACGTATTTCATTAAATCCATCTAAAATAGATACATGTAAAATTCCAGTTTATAATGTAACCGCATGTAATCGCAGGCTATTATGATGACAGAATGTTGTACTTTTTATACGCAAGCCATTTTCGGCTTTTACTAAGTGCTTACAAGAAATAATATCTATTTTGACACTCATCAAATCAAGAGTTGTGAACATAAACAATCGAACGTTCTGTTTGTAACGTTGCAAAAAATTACACTTCGAATAGTACATATATTGTGTTTATCTAAATACAATTATAATTTGATATTAATCAATCGTCGTTTTTACGATGACAAAAAAAAATTCAGGCACCTCTCCAGTGCTTCAATAACTTTCTGTGTATATTTTGTAGTTTTGAAAAGCACTTATGTCTTGTACGATTCGCATGTTTTTCGTCCGATAAGTACGATTGTATTGATGGAAGTTTGATGTAAAATACTGTATGTGTATGGATTGGTGAATCACATTCCAAAAAATATGTTTGTGTTCATTACTGTCTTACGTATGTGCATAATAATCATTTCTTAGCTTTGATTCATGTTATTGTATTCGTCACACGCAAGCATGATCGCTTGCGCAAGTCTGTTAACTTGAATACAAGCCCCTATACTGCATTTAATTATAAGTTAGAATTATGTAGTTCAGATATGTTTAAATGGATTTGTTTTGATATGTTAAGCCTACTATGCCTATGAAACATTTGAAGGCAAGGTTATGAGATGTGCTTAGTTTCTCTCGCATATTTTGGTAACGTTTTTGAAATATTTATGCCAAATGGTATTCAATTATCGGTATGCGAAAAGTTAAAACGCTTCGATTGCTTATTGACTATTATAAAAGATTAAGTACTTTTTAAAAATCTTAGTTGATACAGCCCATACCCAGATTAGTTACTTATTGACGAGCAATTTGGTTATCACTTAATATGTTTAAATTCAAGAGTTAACTACATGTTCATGGGATATAATCATTTTGCACAATCATGATTTGTATGCATTGAATTGTATTGTAGAGCACTTGTGTCGATACGGATTTCTAAATCACAAATAAATTTTGGCATGTCTGAAAATAATAAAATGTGTTCAAAGTTGTTTTCTTGACCCTAAGTAAGATGCTATTTTTTAGCAAACGTTTTTTTTCTAATGCAATGAGTATCGTTAAACCATAAGAGTCTGCACTTTCGTCCAGAAGCATGTTGATTTCACGGGCACAAGGCAATAAAACGAATTCTCAATCTCAATCTTTCACAAATAGCCCACACCTTAACGTGGATCGATCGCACCGTAGGCGCGTTATAGACCGTTGATACTACTTTTTTCATAAACAGATGGCAGCACGTGCCGGTGTGTTTACAAAAGTAAGTTCAAGGCCATAAACGTCAAAATTTCGCGGGAAAACAAAGATGGATTCAGCTGACTGTCCCAGGTAAAATAATTCATTATATGTTTCACACCAAAACCCGTGTTAAAAAAATAACAAACATATAACAATGACATCATGTAAACTATATAGGTGAGATAGCATTAAGTACTTAGCCTATATCGATGAATAATTGCATGTTAGATTGTATTTGTGCTATAGGTCATTACCAGAAATAGAGAGAATTCTTGGATTCGCCAAGCTTGATGGAACAGAATTGAATTCTTCAGTGCAGTGTATTTCTTTCAAAAATGATCTTGACAATGATAGTTTATTGTTGTTAGAAGTTAACAACGATATGATCAACCAACTAGAGGCTGGTGATAGGTACGTATTAAGGGTATCCAATCGTGAACTATTGTAGTACATGTACATGCATCCACGATATACGTATACACTTTATTGTAACCATGTGTTTCTCTGTACCGAGTATGATGCTGGAATAAAGAATATCACAAATTGTGAATTGTATAGTAACATTTCGTAACGTTGTATATGCATGAAGTAACATACATTTATAATTGTGATCCTTATTAATACAGGCTTACCTTGCGTGGAAATAAGACCGACAGTGTTGTATTGTGCACCAAGGATAAAACCTATGACTTAAAAGAGGCTGAAACGTCAAATACATTATTAGTTACAGAAAACTGTTTGGTCGATTCAGAGGCGCCTGTATCTAGTGAAAAAACGTTGTCTTACAAGCAGGTGAGAGAACTATCTAGAAAACTTACAATATTCCAGTATGTGTTTCTTGGATCATGAACAATACGTTCTCCGTTTACATGGTCACGTTAGTTTGAATGATATTAAATTAACAATGCAGGTTGTTGCTTTGAAGCACTTATATTACGAATTAAAACCGATCAAACCGAGATTACAGCGCCTGAAACATCTTCTGGAAGAAAACTTTTATAGCGGTAGAGAATATGAGGAAGATGACAACCATCAAGGGAAAACGGTAGCAAAACTTGAACAGGCTGGTTATACATCTGCGATATTATCGGAGACCTAGGGCTTGAGAATAGGTCTGCTGTACCCCGGGGCTTTTTTTATAAAGTTTTTCTATTTTCCATTATTATTTACTCATATTGTTTCCAGTAACAGCTTTGAAAGAAAACGATGTTAGATATTATTGTTTGGTGATATATAAGTTGAAATGAGCTGTGTATCACAAGTTAATGTCCGTGTTGGACAGATTCTTTTGTATCATGTGTTACTGTGACCTGCAACCTTACGTTAGGCTCATTAAACCATAACTATGCAACTTGAAATATTAAACACGTTTAAATTAATGTTAAGATAGTTCAAACTATCAAAAAACATTGGGTACGGCGGACATAGATTAAGGCCCTGGGTTTGCGCCACTACCACAGACGATTCCACCGCGTTCAGAAAATGTGTGTTTGATAATGTAATTCAATCTGCGTGTGAATATATATACATACATATGGGAGGGTAATCTGATCTTCTATTATGTTTACAGTATACATACGATGAGCTATTGAACGAAGTACAGGCGAGCGATGAGGAGCTATTCGATGGATTACAGAGGCTACAGGCTTTAGTTATTCATGGCATGTTCTTATTTGAACTATTTTATTACCACTATCATGCACTATTTGCTAACATATGAATACGTTATTTTACTTATTGATTTGTTTTTTGATTATGTATATATACCGGTAACCAAACGCCACTTATCTGAACATATACTGCGTAACTGATATGATATAACGGAAAATCACTTAGTTATTTGCAGCAACGTTACCCGTTAACCTTATCGTTTATTGCAGGCTGCTGGAGAATATTAGATATTGATTTAATAAGCAAAGTCATAGAGAGCATCTTGAGCCTTATCGATGAGAAATCATGGACAATAGACACAATTCCAATGAAAGAGTGCTGTGCTGTTCTATCAGAGCAATATCTTAGGTGTGATGTCAGTGTTTAATATGCATTTACTTGATTCAGATGTGTCTTGTTTAGAAAAATAATATCAAGCTGTACATTTCAGAAATTTGACGAAACATGTTCTTGAATGCTATGGTCACCCGGTTGCTGCTGGTGGAAATCAGGAAAGTGTCGATAGTAAGATAGAGTTTTATTTTTCCATTTTATAAGATTTATTGATTAAAGTTTCAGGCGATTAAAATTTGTCCTTGACGACCGTGGGTAAGTTATCAATATAATGCCACAAGACAGCAAATGCATATTACGTGGTTATGCATTACGTGGTTCATATTGCTAATGCAATTATTAACATGTGTTATGCAGTGTAGTTATGAAACAGGGATTTCAAAGAAGCTGCATTTAACTTTGACCTTTTTACCTTCATAGTTGATGATGCGGCATACGCATTAGATGAGGACAAAGTGTGCAAATTTTATGGGGAATTAATCCTGCGTGATTCGAAAAAGGTAACTACTATTTACCAACCCAATATATTGTTCACATACACTATTCTACACTCAATCAATCTCAACCGCTATATATAAATCCATACAACATATCCTGTAAACAAAACTATGGTGAACGGGCTCGTCTAGGCTCCGGCCTCTTCCGTTCACCGATTGTCAAATTAACTACATGTACATGTATATGTATGTCAATATTTATTAACACCAATGGGCAATAAATCTTTTCAAATCAAATCAAACATTTAGAGCTTACAATCCACAACATTGCCTTAATTTACCAATCATGTTTAATCACTTTTCTGAATACACTTATTGCATACTTTCAGTTTAATCTTGAGGAATTTCTTAAAATTTGGCAATTATCGGTACCTGATAGTATGGCGACGTCACTATATCAACTAGAGGTAATCATATTCGCGTAATGTTATTTTAATGTGTAAAGGCGGTGTTTGTTTGGAACCCTTTACGTGTGTCATGTTTTATAATTTACCATAACAGAAGAATGAATTACTGCCGTCTCACCATTTAAACAACTTACCCAATTTTTCATTTTTAATTACAGGGACTTGCGCTTGTGGATAAGTCATCCAAACCCCACGTGATAAAGTATTTTCCAGCTATTGAATTACCAGAAGATATACAAGACAGGTCAGTTTCGATCAGCATGACCATGATCCATAAATCCATATATTTGATGCTTGCATGTTGTACATTTACCGTTCATGGGTACTTGTACATCTGACTGAGCTTCGTAGATCACCGAATATTTTAATTTTCGACCCGCATATATACGTATTAGTCATAAAATCATGACTTATGTCCAAAAACACCTTATTTGTTTTGTCCAAATGATTATAGATTTAAAGCACTCTTCCAAGCTAAAGACAAGTGGACCCTGCAAGAAGTGACCCCTTATGTGAAGTATGTTTATTTTTCTTTCATTTTGAAACTTTACATGCATTATTTGGAAAATATCTATGACCAAAGAGAGATATCATATTAATGTACCTAAATACATGTATTCATACATGTTGTTACAGAGATTTAACGACGCCCAAACTAGGAGTAGGTAACCTGCTGACGAAATACGCCAGAGTGTCATCTTTGAACGGAATAAAAGTTTATGGCAGCAAAATGTAACCATGTATAAAATACAGTGTACGCGGGCTGTTTAAAATAAATATTTTCATTACCAAATTATATCTTTTCATGTCATATATCCAATTTATGAACGATTTCCAATTTACAACCTGACAATAAAAATATATACCCATCGTCCAGAGCGAATATTACAATAATGTCCGCTATTGAATCCAATGAGTCCCGGGTGATATATTGCGTACACCAGGGTCATTGGACTCGAGCTCTGTATGATTGTAACCAAAAAGACATGAACATCAGTGATTATGATGTTAATATGTATCATAAAGCTAGAGCAAAACTAAATATACAAACACGGTGGTCATATTGATGAGCCACATTCACGCTGAGTAGTCGAACACCTATCGGTGAAGCACATGTTCCCTCTATATATTGACTTGGCCACTCAGTCTTTAATTTGAGCATACCGAAATAACATTTCATTGAAGTATATTGTACATTAAATTTTGTTATTACAATATTCAAAATACACATGGAAGACAAGATACTCCAGCATCGTACCTTTGATTAAATATACCCTGGTAATGTGAAGTATGCATGAATACTCCTTTTGATAGTATCGAACTTTGTTGCGTCCGCAAACACGCATTATTAAGCTTCAATGCCATTTTACATCACTTACGATATGCTGAGATATGTTTTACTAGTTGATATAGTTTGGTGGATTTTTCTTGACTAGGAAAGGAGATAGTGGGTCAAAGCCTCTTGCTATCTCCAACCCCAGCATCTTTTGCGAGAAGATGGAATTACAAGTACCAATGTAAGAGCACATCTTATATGTGCCTACTAGTACAAAGTGCTCAC
>JAXGGS010000017.1:142034-156912 GCA_035585475.1 Armandia brevis | reverse complement strand
GTTTTTTTGCGCCGCGATCAGTCGATGATAACCGAGCAGAAACGGAAGCCGCGGCCGCGTTGCCGTTAGGCGCGCATTGTGAAACAATTTCACTGATGCCTGAAGTATAAAATGTACACAACAGATAGACTTCAAGGCCGCCATTGCGCAAGTTTCACTTGGAATCGATAGAGTGGATTCTCCGCCCGCAGACAGTGGCAATGATTTATCTAAATGTCAATAGCTACACCCCCACCCTGGCAGCGTGTGTACACACCGCCCGCTCCCGTGCATTAGCTTTCAGGCCGACCGAGAATCAGTTTAACCTTATGAACAATATCACGCACAAGGACAAGCTTTTAACTATTTGAGCGACATGAACGCAGTAAGCTAATTCAATAGTCAAATCATTTTACACGTCCTCGGGGGATTGGAGCACCTAAGGTATTACTCACAAAAAGCATAGAGAGCCTGGTGGGTTTTTTATGCAGCGAGGGCCATATTGAGAGATTTCCTTCCCAGGCTTTAAGAGCAAATAAGATTTCAGCTCGTATTTTTACATCCTGTGTAGTGTCGGGAAGCTGCGGGTGGCATTCCTTATTACGGCAATACATGCAGCAATAATAAGTCCTGGCTAGCACTCAGCGGCCGAATACGTGCGTAGTGTGTGGGTCCTATCTCAATCAAGTGAATCATTATCGATTGCACATTATTCTGATTTGGGTCAGCGGGCCTGTCTCCTCAGCGGGAATCCTAATGACTCATGTGTACGGGAGAGGCGGCCTGGATTTCGGGCTGGATTTGCGTGCAGGCGGAGCATCACGGAACACGCCATCACCGACCGCGAGACCGCCGCATTCACAGCGACCTCCGCCGATATGGAAGGGGAATTACCCGGGAATCTACCAGGGATTTATCTAGAGCGTACCTGTGAGCAAGGCTTCCTTAGATTGACGCACAGCCCGTCGGCGTCCCGGCTGTAGTGCTCCACCAGCTCGGCGAGGGTTCGGAACGTCACGCGCCGAGCGATGAAGAAACCTCCCTCGTCCAACTGTCGTATCCGATAGTGTTTCACTGTGTCACCGTCCCGCACTGAAAAAACAAGGCGAACACTTTTTACATACGTCATACATGTACATATACGTTACAATACCCGTGGGGGAGGGGATCGGGGGAGTCTTGGGTAAATTTAATCACGCATACCGAGATATATATCATATTACATTACATACATCGACTGGTTTTACGGGTGTGTGAGGTGCTAGGTTCACGACATCAAGTATGATAAATCACGGGGAATCAAATCATGTACACGGGCAGACCAGTAAAGTGGTTGCTGTTGAGTGTAGTGGGGGGCAATCAAAAGCTAATTTATTAAAACAGAATTCTGTTTGATATAATGCTGTTTGCCAAACATCCTCACGCAGAAAACATCTAGCACTGGGCGTGGCATTGTCTAAGCTTACAGACGCTGTCGATTGCGGCATTGTCGTATTAATGGCACGCATTTATGAGAGAGTGCGGAGACTATTGAACAAGTTCTACGATCTCAGAGCCATTCGGGAGGTTACAAAGCAAAAAGGCTAGCCTTGTACTACACAGACATCGTTTTAAAATGCGGCAGCGTATTCAATCTTACAGACACGCGGGTGATAAGAACGGTCAGACAAAACCAAACACGCTGATCCACAATATTACAAAACACTCTGATCCGGCCAGTAACTCTAACTAAGTGTTTTACAAATGCCAGCACTATTTCGCCTTAATTGCATGTCTTTATGTCATAATAGTTATCGTACTATAATTTATATAAGATGTGATGTAACTTTTTCTTCCATATCTATCAAGTTTTAGTATTATACATATTTGATACCCGCACCCTTTCATTTCCAGGAAATAGTGTAACTTCTTAGATATACAAATAAATACATCTTACGTATAACAGAGAAGAAATTTCAAGAGTATCGCTTAATACAGTAATCTGTGCGGTGTGTGCTTGTGCCTCTTCTGCACTAACAGCGAGCAATTGTTATCAAGGGAACCTAATGTAATCATTGTACTCGTTGCCATGGCAACAGAGGAAAATTAAATTGACAATTCCGAGGCAGCTGCTGCAACCTATTTATGGGCAATGCCTGTTAGTGGCTGTTTTGTTTCTGGAACAATTGTGCACGCGATTCATCAAGTTTATATATTACACAAACAAAGGTTACAAAGCATAATGCCATGAAATAGAACGCCATATAGAACGTACGTCAATCGAATTGGCGAATACAAATACTGACGTTCGTTTAGATGGGATAAATTCGATGTATTCCCGAGTCAGCTCAGGTTGATTGTGCAGATAGTCGACTTGACATTTGAAGGCTAGTCGGTCAATGCTCATCAGGACAGGACGAGGATTCTGAGCACAGTAGTGCATTCCTCCTGACAGGTCAATCCTGACATTAATAATAACTAAGATTCCAGGAAGAGCCGACATTCCGCTGGACACAGCTGGGTTAGCACTCGCGAGTGCCACGATTATCAAGTGCCACGAGTGGCATGAATATTTATCAAACAGGGGCGGAGAGGCCACATCACCGATACCGCACTTCTCCCGCTGCGTGTTATCGGCTTCGATCCACAGTTTTATTACATATTCTGATATGCATGGATAAGGTGTGCTCAGCTACTGTGCAAAACTACAACTCCTGCATTTAGCGTGCATTGCTTGTATCAGCACACGACTGAAACGATGCACATGTCAAAGAATGCCCGTGGGTGTTCACTCGTTTAGTGCACATTGTCAGGCGTGAGATATGTGCGAGCAGGTTTTTATTAATAACCACATCAGCTGTTTTATCGAGAAAAGAATGTTTGAATTGCGCTAGCCACCCGATGACGGCAGGGTCACGACGTGTGATGTATCTGTGCACACGTGTTGGCCTCTCGCCGCCCCAGAAGACCATCTGTTAGTCGCTGCATGCTATAACAGGTGATTCCTCAGGTACATGTACTACCAAGATTGCCTTGAATTATTTATATGCCAGGAATGAAAAACTGCGGGCGCGAACAATTTCATAAGCAGTTCATGGACCACTGGGAGGGGCGGAGTTTGATAATAAGATCACATAGAATACGAACACTGCGACTGTACAGACTCGTGTAAGGGTCAGGAATTATTCCACAGACGGAATTTAAGACATGAATGAAACGATTTTACAGTTGCCGTTCATTCACATTTCGATTGAGACGAGAAACTCCCGAAGAGAAATTACTTGGAAATGTAGGCCTGGAGTAAAATAGTTGACATATGATCATGCGAAAAGCACACTCTAAACTACACACGTCACCAGAATTAGCTGATATTAATCAAACGCCGCAAATTGATAATCTTCGTAATATAAAAATTATCTGATAACCACAATAAGCCAATTTGTAACCTAGACGCGTCCTGTTTTACGAGTTACAATAAACGTATTGATACTAACCTGATAACGAATAATCATTCCGCCGACTTTCGCTGTCCCGGATTAAATATGCACCATGTTCATTTTCTGGTTGTAATAATTTCTTTTCGGCTTCTATTCGTTTTATTTTACCAAAGTACCATCTGGAAATATGAAAAATGTACGGTGAATATAAATGTGATGATCCTTAGATAACAAGTACGAGTTCACCATGCTCACATTATATAGCTACATTCAAGTAGGTGGTATATAAAAAAACTGCATACGTGTAAACAAAGAATTAAATATTGATAATATAATATCACCAATGACACGTAAAAGATAGATCATCGTATTCATGAACAATTTATAAAATCAGTAGATGTTTGATCGCAATTTGATCACGGAATTTGTACCCACTGCTGCCCACTGTTCTAATATTTCAATACTTAGGCAACTATATATTGGGGTTATATACGAACATAACTGGGCGTGTAGATTACACTTTGATTGGCTCTAAAATACAGGATTTCACATGGGTTCACTTGATAAGCGATTTAACACCAACGTATACCCATGACTGCTGATGGTAATGTAAACAGAGTCTATATTTAACGGCCAGGGATCAGGATGATGTGTTGATCTTGATGTAGGATGGGTCCGATCTGGTTTATTTGCCTGATCAGTACTGTACACAGTTCATGTAATCTGCAAGCCTGAAGGGCACATGCCGCACAGACATTCTTCAATTTACACACGTGGTTCTAATATTTTCGTTTTCACGAGGTATTTATAACACGTGAATTGGTCACGGGATTTGGGGTCTGCACATGCAGTTATTGCGGAATACGTCAATGTACATGCATGTACAACCGTTTATACATGACGATGTTTTTGTGAATACCGGTATGGGAGTACATGTACACAGAGTATACATGCCACCCCTAATATCATATTGTACTCCATTCAAAATGATCCTTTGCATACTATTCAAATACACATTTCCAATGGGTGTATTGAAATAGTCGAACAAAGGATTGCGTCTATATTAGCTGCCAAAATATTCTATTATTATGTGGGATATAACGGAAATGTCAATACTGTGCTGAGAAGCATGTTGTAGTTTGGATACAGTAGTTTGGTAGCAAGTTATGTGTAATGAATCCTCAATTTTCTTTTATACATATTGGAGCTTTTCGAGTAAATTTATTTCCCTATTCAAGTTGATTCCGGTAGGCCTACATTGGTTATAGTACATCCTTAATAATATGAACCCTTAAGTAAAAAATCAGGAATTTGAGGGCAAAAGTATAACAAAGAAAAAGGTAAACTGGTTGAACTCGAATCACCCACGGCTGGTATTTACGACACTAATTCGTGACAATTACCCTTCCTTTCATCAATGGATGTTATTTTTTTCATATCCTGAACGCGTTTTTCCGTTTCCCACATAGGTAGGTAAACGGTGGTATAAACAAACCAATATTCGTACGAATTTCCTGAAAGACTGCAATGTTTACATATAAGATTTACCATTATCTGTCTGTGTCACAGTAGGATACAAGTGCATGTGTTTTTGTTACACTTAATCACACAACGTCCCAGTATGAACCCGTCACTGGCTTACTGCATCAATGAATCAGTTGCTTAAGCAAGCCATGCTTAAGGAAACAACAGAACCCGTCCGGAACAATGAACAAGATAAAGTGATGCCGTTATACAAATACTTACGGTTCAGATTCTAAACTCTTCACTTTGGCGACATAATTAGAGGGTATATATCCTTCACTCCTTGTTGTTTTGGATCTGGCGTACCACCAATCTCCCTGGGTATCATTTAATATCTCGAGGATCTCTCCTTTCTTGAAACTCAAATCCTCATCAGTTCTGGCATCGTAATCATAGAGGGCCACGAACAATTTGACATTTCCTGAGTCTGTACGGGTAAGGGGGGATCCTGTGGCGGCTGAGGACAGAGCCGCGGGGTTGATCGGTTCCCGGGCGGCGAACGATGAATGCTCCGGGGTAACGGAGGCTGGGGCTGAAATGTTGCCATTTTCCCTTTCAGGGGATTTCCCTACAGCAGGTTGCTGCGGCTTTCCTAGACAATTCCCCATGTTTCGGAGAATTCCTAACCGTCTAACACCGATAAATAATACCTTTACTCCGCGCTGAACACGACACAAACACCATATGAATAATAATTAAGGAATTTCAGCCCACAACTTGTCATCACGGAAGTCATCCCATTGAAGCCATTGAATTCTTCATGACAAGCCGCCTCACAACGCATGTAAGGTTCATCCACAGTCCTCTAAAGATGTAGTTCAAAATAACAAATATAAGGCAATATAATACCTTGTATGATAAAGCCTATTATATAGCTCTTTACAAAATATATTTCAAGCTGGTATCTGAAAATCCTTTGAAACATAAAACACATTCCGGTAAAGACATAAAATGAAGATTACGCGGAATAATATTGTAGGCTGACTAAGCGAGGAGGCTGTTAGCCGGGTGGGGCCAAACAGGCGAATGATAGGCTGTGCTGGATTGGATAATTTTGACCCACTTGCGATATGGTGTGCAGTAAAGCGAACCAATCATGACGATTGTTATGTATCATACTTTGGACTAGCGATTGATTAGAGTCATATGAGTCACAGAGGCAGGTGCTCGATCAGACACAGTTTTGACAGAACTCAATTTTAGTAAAACTACAGAAAAATATAGTGTATGGTGATTGTAAGTGGTACCAAATCTTGGACATAAGACTGCCTTATTCCAGAATTCATTTTGAGCTATTTTATCTCAAAATGAATTCTTCTGCCCGCACGTTTTTCTACCTAGAACTTGCACACTGTAAACACAGCCGCACAGCCCTTGTTTATAAAAACCTTGCGTAGCAGTATGCACATACATAGTAGTGCATAAATATAAAACATAAATTTTTGCACTACTCTCTATGCAGTTAATATCATCACATGTAAATTCCTTGCTCTATTGGACACCTACTTTCAATATAATTTGGTGGACTTTTGTAAACAACACAAACGAAAGTATATAAATTGACGCTTTCAGCTTAGTGGTACTTGTGCTCTCCTTCTAAACTTCCACAGAATATTTTATATCTAATTGCATTCTATTATTATATAAGAATTTCTATCTATTAAGCTGCATTTACTATGATTAAAATATTTTTCTTTCTATTTGTACCTTATTGTTTTGGAACAAGTCTGGGGGGGGGGGTCAAATTAGTCGTGGACGTTTTTTTTTATTTTACTGGGTATAAGTTAAGAGCGCTCATTTAGCATACATGTGTTAACACATTGGCCCTTCATCAAAAATATTATTTAAGTGACATTATATTTCATAATTCATTTCAACTCATAAAATCAAGGACAAATATTAAATAGTTTTACAGACGTGTATTGTGTCGCAGAATTGAAGACAGATAAAATGACATCGCAGTATCATAGACCGGTCACAGAACTTAGTAACGCATTAACCTCAGGCATAGATGTTGCCACAAATGAAGGTCGGTACTTACTGTAAATCTCCATCTCATTAGCAACTTTAATATTTCATACATATACTTAGCGTAGTTTTATATCAAGTTTCATCTGTGATTATTATTACAAATCCCATGTTGATAGAACATTATTATTGTTTAAAATTAGACATAGTAAAAATCTTGCACGAAGCGGACAAGGAGATATTTGAGGGATGGGACGGCTCAATGGTAGGCCATATCTAATGATGTTGGATCTTATGCTTTTGTTAAGTCGCTATCCTATTTGACACTTTTATCTCACGTCTTCAGGGCGTTTTATCAGAAGAACTTCTGCATACAATCGAATCATTACAAAAAGTAATCAGCGACGTGTTGAAGGTAGATTCGAAACTCATTGTATTTTCATAAATCTTTCATCTTGCAATATGTCTCTATGTTTATAAAAAGGAAATATAATCATGATTCTCTTAAACAGGAGCAGGACACGCGAATAATTCTGAGCGGATGTGGAACTTCAGGAAGACTTGCCTTCATGATTGCTGTAAGAATTTTTGGTCAAGTGTGAAATTAACATCAATCATTTATTACAGCTGATGATTAATTTTATAATGACTTTTGTGCAGAAATATTTTAATGGGATACGAGCGAAACAAGGACAAAGTGAGGCATTTGATTACTTGATTGCTGGTCATGACAAGTAAATATAAATTTTAATTATACATTATTAAATGGTAAAATTATTATACACGTAGAATAGATTAATTGAAAAATAAATTTGGGGGACGATATAACCGCGTTATATCGAATACCGCATTCTATCGAGCCGTGTTATAGTCGGTTATATAGTGTAACACTTACTTGATGATACAGGAGTACTATGAACACATACATTAGTGTTAGTAATTATCATATAATCTTTTCTAGAGCTCTGTTCACATCACAAGAAGCCCCCGAAGACAACCCAGCAACTGGGAGACGAAACTTGATAGACGTAAGCACACTTATCACTTTTATTTTAGTTTAAATTATATGTTGGTGTTTTGCTTTTCTGTTTCACTGCAATTATGATACACATTTCTACCATGCATGAAGTCATCAAGTGGTAGTAAAAGAGTAATATACATTGGGATTACTTGCGGGTTATCTGCTGCGTATGTTGCTGGACAACTGGATTATTGCATGGAAAACCTGGATGTATTCACACCAGTATTAATCGGTTTTAACCCGACATACCTCGCTAAGTGAGACCCTTTTGATGTAAGTATTTTCTATAAATGCAAATAATGCTCTTTAATAAGGATGATTTAAATTGCTTATTGCAGGAAAAATTATATAGAAAATTGGGACAAAACGTTTGCATCTGTCTCCAAGCAGCTTGAACTTTTAGTGAAGGAAAATAAAGGATTCATACTCAATCCAATCATAGGGGTTAGTCATTTTGATTAATTATTTGTATTAATCATTCCATCCTTCATTATTTACATAGACACCAGGTAATGTGATAGATTATTTTTTTGCAGCCTGAGCCTATAACCGGGTCCACAAGAATGAAAAGCGGTTCTGCAACGAAGATAATACTCGAATGTGTAATGCTAGGAGCCATCGACTCTAGCTTTAAAACGGCCAAGTATGTAATGCGGAGGATTTATATTTTGCTCTCTATTATAATCACTGCATTTGTCTACGACTGCGTTTTGACATCTAACATTTCTATGCAGAATGTTGCTCAACTCATATCAGAAAGTACAAATGCGGACATACTCAAATGTGGGCCCTTTAGCTCAAGCTGTAAATATTGCTGGAGAGAGGTTGGTGCCTCATAACATTTCTTTTTGCGGAAGTAGTTGGGTTCTATTTGAATTTCACATAACCATGAGTATGAATTTATCCTCAGTCTGTTGTCCGGAGGCCACATCTATTATGTCGGGCAGAATCGACTAGGAATCGTTGGTATGATTGATGCCTCGGAGTGTCCACCAACATATGGCGCAAGTATGTACCCGTGCCACTTTACCCTATGAGCTCGCTTCCCACAGTCATAGTTTGTATTTAAGACGGCAATTGTTATCGCAGCATTCGATGATATCCGTGGCTTTGCTGGAAAAGGTTACGAAACACTTGGTAATAAAGAAGGCCAACTGAGTATCGTAAGAGCAAATTAAAATTTAGTTAGTGTAGATAGCTGAATAGAATCAACTGTTTCTGATCTTTGTATTTATATGTATGTAATTACTTTATTATCATTTTGATCTTTGTATTAATCCATTTAATACGGTACATTTACTAACGTTTTGAAACATTCTAGGCTGATATATCATTGTCTTACTTTGATGACAAACTTGTGCCATTGTTATCTCCTGCGGACACCGCCATATTTTTACTCGAAGGTACAGAAACATAATGATTCCTACATTTTTTTAATATATATACACGGTTCACCGTGTTAACATGCTTACAGTACACACTGTACTACTTATATACACATTCATACATGTACACTGCTTTCAGATGGCGCATTCAACATCAGTCAAGCGCTGCGTTCATCGGCCGCACGAAAAGTGCTCATTAACTTTACTTCAGGGCCCAATCAAGTACGAGTTAATTACTCAGGAGAACAAATTCAATGGGTATGAATAGTTAGTCAAACCATAATCATAAAGAATAGACGATTATTTGAATACTAATTGCATATTGTTTAGGAGATCCCGCGGAGTCTGACTGACCTGTGCGATGTTGTGGTTAGTCTGCCGTCCTTTGAGGATTGCCTGGATGCAGCAGTATCATCCACATCCACCGCCTCTCTGCCACTACTGATGGAGATGTCATGTAAGTGGATGTGCAACATCATCAGCACAGGAGCACACATCAAGAAAGGAAAAGTGTTTGAGAATACAATGGTTGATGTTCGAGTTAGGTAATCCCTAAACCTAAGATTTATTAGTTTCAAATTTCATTTTTGATTAGTGAAATTTGAATATCTCTATGTTTTTCTTCCCAGCAATAACAAACTCTACTATCGAGCTGTGGGTATCGTAGAGGTGCGTTTTACAGGCTCATATGGATGTATTTGCTAATATTTGTCTCATCCTGGTTGTTTTAGGATTTATGTCGTTCGATAATTTTAAAAAGTGGCAATATATAACTTGCAGAAATACAGCCGGGTATCAATTGAGGACGCTGAAACAAATCTCCTCAAATCTATTTACAAAAGTGATGAAATCACCTCAGATATAAGGGAACGGCCCATCAGTGCTCATATAGAGATTGCTACAGGGATGGAAAAGGTCAGTTTCCTTGCGAAAACCTATTGCATGCAATATAGATATATGGTTCATTGACGAGAGTCATTGTATTGTTTACGATGGAATAACGGTGAAGATTTCCTGTATTTTAAGGTGGTACCTGTAGCACTTCTGCTGGCTATAACAGGATGCACGTGTGAAGAGGCTCACAAAGAACTGGCCCTAAGTCCAGCAATTAGAAGCGCTATTGCTAAGTTCATAAAAACATAAAGATGATGTGAGTAAGCTACATTGTACTTAAATTGCATCTCAGGCATACGCCGGGATTGCTATCGAAATCATAATAACATGTTATGATTAATATACTCAAAACTTTACCTTTTAGGTTATATACGTCTAAGTTGTGTTTACTAACGTTTGTTGTATATCTTGATGAAACTAATAAATACCAGTTTATTCTAACATAACTAATCGTGTCTTAATTTCTAAGTGTGTATACGTAGTTCCATACATGCATGTTATATCACCAGCACGAGAGCAAGCCGTCTCCAGAATAGGATAAAGTTTTAATTCAATGATGAACTTGCGCACTTGATAATTACCGGAATGTATTAATTCGCAATTGCTGACTTTGAAGTTTCGTTATTCACATTCTAGAAGCAGAGAAGCTGAATTTTAAACGAATATTAATGCGCATGTCTATTTACAAACAAAACTTAATTATCCCATTGTTACTTCTGACTAATCATATATTTTTGAAAAGTTGCTGTTTTTTACTTTTATTACCTATAAAATATTGCACATCTTACCGACCGTAATTGGAAATAGACTTATCATTAGCAAGTTGGTAATATGAACCACATATCCCTGATGTAAAGACACAACATAATTGTGGATTGTTTTGATATTGTTGCCACTAAAGGGGCACATGTAGAATTAAAAGTTGAGGAAATGGACACTTACTGCACATGTATAGTATGTACTTCTAGCGCCAAGCATTTCATTATTATATAGATGCTTGGCACTAATTGCTTAATTCATAACCTACTGGAGCTCTGGGCGTTGACTTCCTGGTCAATCTGATCCAGACGGATTATAAAATAACCTATTACTGAGCTACTTGACCGGTACATGTATATCATGAACATGTACGTACATGTATATATATATACCAGGAAGCCTTTGATCTCCCGTGTATCATGGGTCAACGTCGCTCTATTATTTATACCGTTTGTATATGACGTGAAATGACATAACCAAAGGAAGTTACGACGTGTTATCTAGAACATCTCGATCAGACGTTTTCAGTGATGGTGCATTTATTTATTTTTACCTTTGACTGCCGAAGGAAATTGGTATCATTGAAATGTAAGTTACTGCGACATTGATCGGCCTGAATAAGAAAACAAAACAGATGTTGCCTTTGCAGGTTTGATTAACAATGCTTTGGTCCATTTTCCGTTGAATCTCTGTATAGTCTAATTAAGGTGTTATTAATGACACGTTATTTCATATAATTACTGATGGTACACGGCAGTCCAGGTGGAACAAATAGATGATTACCTGGGCGCTGATTTGGTGCTGTACATTTCTAGTATCATCCCTGATGGCACCGCCTACTCGCCCCACTCCCAATTATAACTCATAGGGGACGTCAGAGCAATTACAGATCGTCACAAGTGTGCCAAAATCAATTCCCAGCAAATTTCTATCATGCGCAGTTAGTGTAATATTTGGTTTGTACGTAACATGAGACAGTTAAATATTTAGCGGATCGGGATATTTTGTGTAATTGTCACACTGAGTAACCTTGTATTTGAGTTGCTCACGATTCAAAATCTGCCAACAGGTAACAGCCCCGGCGGTTATTCACACATTACACGATATTCAGGTAGGGTTGATCACGCTCAGGTGTTAATTAAATATGCCGTGTGTTTATCCATTGTGCATACTCAGCTTGGTGCATATGATCATATTTGGTAGCCAACTCAATATCATCGTGTTTTTCATGTAAACTTTACTAATTGATGGTAAAACACGGAGTCGGTCGATCGGTCCTGCTGCTCGACAGCTAAAACCGCACGTTTGTTCCGCGTTATATACTTCTCAAGAAGGTGTCATTTACCGGACCTTGATGTTGCAGGGCCTCTCTGGTATTTTAGGTACTGCTTTAAATTGGAGAGGCGCTTGTCCTTCCAGTCGCAGATGCTCGGCAATGCTGCAGCAATAACGCTCCTGCCATATATATGTACCGAGCAAATAATCCGGCTCTCTGATCTGCATGACAATGTCGATGGTACCCTCCCGGATCGAGTGAAATCGATAAAAGATTGTTTTGAAACGACACGGAGCGTTCGGCGTGGGATAAAAGATCATTGGACTATGGTAAAATATGTGTACGCGGTAGCAAATTGATTCACGTAGTTATGTTCTTGTTGCTGGTATCAGTTTAGTGCCGGTGGTTTGGCGGGAACGGGGACTGGGTGAGCATCAGTTTGCTGCAATGAATAATGTATGCGCAGGAATCAATAGTTGGTTTTATTGGGCAGCCCGTGCCGGCGATCACCATTGTTGGTACCCGTTAGGCGTGTGGAGGCACCATCCGATCCCTCGACTAGTGCCTTTAACTGCGCCCCACCGCTCATTCACACAAGATTCTCCGGCCGCAGCAGTCGTGTCCCGGCCACTGTCTCCTCTTTCTGCACACTCTCGCAGGTGCATTAATAATTACTTAGGCTCGCTCGATCGCACGCTGCATGTATAGGAGAAGACGCCGGCGGATCGGATAGTTGGCGATGGGTGCACGGCCACAGGAAGAGTGATCTGATATATGTTGGAGTATTTACATTGTACATTTTAACACGGCGGTTTGAGAACGACTGATTGAGTGAATCATGGCTTTAGTGTTGCACTTGAAATATGCGGAGAACTTAAGAGGGAGAGGGGACAGACTGGCTAAAGTATCATTCCGAGGTAAGATAAAAACATTATTTGTATTGATTGTGAAAGTTTATCCGTTTGATCGGCCCGCGCGTTGTTCGGGCGTTTTACGAGCGGTCCCGGGTAAGCCCGCCGCGATAAACCCAGCTGACCGGGGCATGTCCTCGCTCGGGAATTGGTGCTTTATTCGAGGCTGATAAGGTCCAGCATCCCGCCCGAGGCTGCCGGGACACCCCTTAAGGGGTTAATCTCCAGCGACGGGCATACGGATGCAGAGATCCTTAGGCGGACGCTGGCGCCGGCGACGAGACGGAGAGAAGCTGTTAGTCCCCGGCAAGCAGGATATTATGAGAGATCACCGCACTTCCCTTGGACTTCTGCTAATGCCATTACCCCCAATATAAACTGAATTAGCCGGTCCAGCTGAGCAGGATGAACCTGTAATAATCGACCTTGCTCGGCGAGGCTTTTCCCGGTCCTGTCCGCTCCCTGATCTAAATCCCTGATACATTCTCTCCAGATGAGGAGCAGGCAGTCTCAGCCTGATGTGTACACAAGCAGTTGTCCCCGTAGAGTTGCAGATGAACGCCATCCATCAAGTGATAGTAACAAGTACACGAATAGTAATGGAGCTCATTTACTATACACAGTCATTCGCAACCGCTTTGCTGATCGGTAATTAACGACGGCAGTCGATAAATAATAGCGTGTATAGCTCCTTCTATTCCGGCTACAGTCTTCCTGGCTACTCTTATGTCCTGTAAACCGGTGTGAAACTGACGGTTTATTTGTAGGCTTTCTCTTACATATTTCATGCGACGGCAATACAATTAGGAGAACGCGACGTGGCCTCGAGCAACGAGCCGGCCTAATTCCTGGCGTCTAGTCTCTCCATCTCCATGAATTCGTATTCTGGTGTCCGGGCTGAAAAAAATGAGTTGTCCATTTTCGGGACCCGCTCCATTTTTGGCAGCTTTGTGCTCGAACATCACGGTTTTCATCGATTTTTGTTTTCTGACGCCTTACGGGAGCTTTTAGCCGCGGGCAGCCTCTGTGTTGTTGTCCATTCATACAGGTGGCACGAGAAATGAGACACCCACCGAATGGCAATCCCGCTCTTATATACACCTACGCATACCAACGCTTTACAATGTGAATTCTGCTCTTATGTCGTCTCTTGTGATATCAGAAAACATATCGAAGGTTTAGGTTCTCATTTATCCGGCAATCTGCATGAAAAACATGCTCCAAAATGAGCTGAAATATCATATGTATGTAGCAGTATACATAGGATATTATATAGGCTACACATAGGCACGCAATATGACTTACTCTGCATGGGATATAACATGCACATGTTCTCATACGGATCTGATTTTTATGTATCGTTATCTAATAATACTCGATTCTATGAAACTTTAATACTCTTGTATATTCATTTACTCTACACGAGACTCATGGAAATGGGGTTAATTTTACCACAGACCTGTATTGTCTGTATCCACCTCCACTGATGCTGTCGGGTCTCATGAATAGTCAATGAGGGTTTTAAAATTGCTTACACAACACGGACTATTAAGCTTCCCAATTCCACCGAGATGGATCCTCTTGGTCCATCCGTCAGATATATAAAAGTACTTCAAATGAATGTGACGTAACCCGTAATTAAATATCCATCAGCCCACAGCCTCGTGTTTAATTTTGCATATTAAATGCGCGCATTATTACTGATCATGAATAAATATTTAATTATCATTGTTGACCGTGCCGGG
>JAXGGS010000017.1:112570-126718 GCA_035585475.1 Armandia brevis | reverse complement strand
CCAGACCAGGTTGCCTACTAGTTACTAGTTCGGTTAACCCGGCAGATCCAGCCAATTGGAAGCTCTTTGATCAGTTTATGATAATCTTAATACGAAATGGATGAACTGCAGGTATCTGATGGCTCTAATTTCACATATTTATGTAATCACGCATGCTTTAATTATTAACGTCACTTATTTGAAATGGTCAATGTTTTCCAAACATGATTCCCAGGTGAGCTGAGTAATTTAAGTGGGCTGGAGTGTATTGGCTTGGTTAAGCGCAGTTTAAATCTCAGGCGTGCAAGACTCTCTGATTCAAATCACGATTTGATGGTCTGAACCACCGCCTTATAATTGACACTCGATGTTGGTGGCAACCCGGTCGGCCTCCGATGATTATACAGAATAAAAATGTCAGTCATTGCCGCTGATCGAGCAAGCTCGTGTCCCTCGATAATTAAGCATGAAAAATTCGTGTTGTTGGCAACTCTCTGGATCTCATTCATCTTAACTGCAGCCTCTAGCAGACGATCTACTTGTCTACGTCCGACTCTGCATGTTTCCCGCCAAAACGCCCGTGTTAGAACCAAACAGTGTTTATCTAGTTTTATTATTGATGTGTAGGATGGTTGACGATTGACAAGTACGAATTTTGCACATGTATAAAGGATATTTGTCTGTCATATGAGATGATGGTGTTTGGTTTCGAGCTCTCGTGGAGTCGACACGCCATGACGGTAAGCTTCTCCTCCGCCCGGCTGCTGAGTCTGGTCGGAAATCATCGACGCTCAATTAATAATCACAGGAGCCCAATCGTCCTTGTGCTCAGCATGCCTAAACCGCAATTGTTGCCCAAGTAACTTTGTAATGGCGCTTTGAACCACTGAAAGGCTTTAGTGTTACACGGCTCAATTATTAGGGAGCTATAAAAGGATATTTGTATGGTGGGACTGCTGCGCTGACATGACATTAACTTTAGAAGCTCCCCGGCGTAACAAGTGAAAATATCTCGATATAGATCAAATAAAACTTGTGCACATCAATTCCTCTCGCATAATGAATATTTCACCTTTTGTGTGCATGAGGCAGTACATTTACTTTCCGAATGATGCAGGAAAGGGGGATTTTAAGCCGGGGAAAATTAATCAACGAAACGTATAAAGGCGGGGTTGAGCATGGGTTTTGGAACCCGATCTTTCACTGCATGAGGCATTAGACACGACCCATAACTGACTGCACGGAGAAAGACACCTGGTCTCCATGACGATTAATTCACTTGTTTTCTTATGCTTCATTTGTTCACCCACTGAATCATTGATAATTGACGAATTAATCAAGAAATAGTGACCAATGATCAGTCCTTCTCGGGCACTTCTCTCCTGCTGCAGTAGCCACCAGCAACGTGATGCCGGTAATGTACGGGGCTTCCTCGGGACCTGCTCGGGGCCTGCTCGGAGCCTGCTCGGGGCCTGCTCGGGGCCTGCAGACCCCCACACCTAATGATGTTTAACGACTATTGACAGCCACTGCCGCCTTCCCTACCATTTATGGTTCTTGCCTGGCTTCTCCCGCCTATGTAACAATCATCGTGTTTGCTTTGCGCAAAGAATTGTGGCATCTGCTCCGTCCCTCTTGTCGTCCGCTGATGCCATTCCGTGGATAGGAATTTGATGATGGTTGATCCTAAGCCAGACATATATCCACTGGCATATATATTGATGTTTTTGGCGCGGGTAATGATATTGGTTTATTCTATGATGCTGGACTCTGTTGGTTCTGTATAATATGTATTATAACTAAGCTCCTGGCCGAGAGAAGCAGCCAACATTGACAGTCAGTGATCTAGTGATAGTGCGACAGGGAACTGTTCAAAGATCGGAAGCAGTCGACAGTGAACTGCAATTCCCGGCCAAACGAAGGCGTCGGCTCGGGGAGTTCCGAGGACAAGTGACACAAAAGTATCACGATAGAAATTGGTGATTGGGCGAGGAACGGTCTCTGTATGTATTATACCCAGCTCGTGCAGGGAAGCTACTCCCTCTTGGCACGCTAACTGCGGAATGGGTGTCACTGCTAAACACCGTCCGAGGCAGGGCGGGGGCGTGTGCTCTTTTATGTATTCTTCCTTGTTGAGAGAGTCCGCATTTCTGAGAAAGAGAACTATACCTCACAGATAACTAGTACAGCAAATGTCAAATGCTATTCTACGCAGTTGAGGGAAGATCTATTTTGACCGAGATAAAAGTGGTGTCCCTATTTGCCTCTGCAAGGGACGAGGTCATTGTATTCTAGATAACTGAGAGGAATTGGTCCGTGCAGCCTGAATCAAGTTACCGAAAAACGACACTCCTGCTTCTAATTCCTGAGTAGCTGGTACAGAAGAAGTAGCATGATAGTTCATTCAGGATAGGACCTTGTATTACAGTAATTAATATGGAAGTGCTCCTTATTTCATAGTAGCCCATAACGCCTATGTAACATTAGCTAGCTGCTACTGGTTGTATCGTTATATCTTAGTAATAGATTGTGGCGAATGATGCTGCATCAGTATCTGTACCTTATGTATGTTAGCTAGCTGATACAGGACCCCTGTATCCTAGTTTGTGGACGCAGGAAATGATGCTGTTGAGGTTCATCATCTAGTATCTTTACGTCAGCTAGCCGATATAATATGGGCCCCTGTATCCTAGTTTGTGGACGCAGAAATTGATGATGTTAAGTTACATGTTTATTTACGTTAGCTAGCCGAGACAATATAAACTCCTGTATCCTGGTTTGTGGACGCTGAGAACGGTGCTGTTGACCTTGGTGGCTGTTTTGTACACAGTAGAGTGTGGTGATATGTGCTGAACCAAACCAACTGTCCCTAAAGACCACTGACGTCCTGCGCTGTTCATACCGCCGGCTGTTTCCACCGCATTTGTATTCGCAACATGAAAAGGCGTTCAGGGAAAAATGAATTTGAATAAAACGAAGATGACATTTGATGTCGTTCAGTCAAACATGGTGGAAATAGCATAAGCAATTCATATAAGACTCAACATAGGTTTTTGGTTTAATGTTTAATGTTTATTAAAGTTTTAGCCTCCGGCTAGTAACGTACAGTACATGGTTAGTTACAAAATACATAGTAACAATGATACATAGTAAACAATAGAATAATATTATATGTGTTGAGAATAAATGTATTTGGACAGAATATCCGGCATACATAATTAGTTAGTTGACAAATAATACCCGGTGTAAGAAGAGTGCCTTCTCAATAAAGTGGGCCAAATTATATAGGCGAGTGGTGTCGTCAGAGTTGATTAGTTGAGCCAGCCAGGAGCAGGTGTTTACATATCTTAAGTTGGGTACTGAAAAAGTGTCAGTAGGGAAAACAATGTAGTGATCACGGAGGGAGCTGTATATAGGACAGATACTCAGAATGTTTATCTCATCCTCCACAACATTGCAGGTGAGACACACACGCTCTGATCGACTCTTTATAGGTCGGGTCCAGGAGCCTGTTTTTATCGCGAGGCGATGATTCCGGGCGATAAACCTTGTTATAATTGACTTGGCTTTGGGTTCAAGATTTGCAGTTAAATATCTAAAGGGGTAGTGATCAGTTTTGCCATACAATAGCTGACCAAAAAGGTTACGTTTGGCAGACTCATTGGTGTCATGTATAATTGCTTGCCTAGCTCTTGCAAAGAGTTTGGTCTTGAATAACAAATTAAACTCGGCATTGCTGGTTTTATCAAAGTCATGATCAAGCAGTCCAAGGTTGCCCAATAGACTGCGTACATTAGTGATCCATGGAAAGTATAGACCTGTGCCAAGGGCAGCTTTATACACCTGAGAACTTAGTGTTTTACATTTTGTATCAGAGACTTTAAGCCAAAATTTAATGATGCTGGTGTAACGGACATAAACAAGAGGGACATGATTGGAAATTAAGTAGGCCATACAGTTTGGTGTTGTTGGCTTTAGTTTGTACACACTTTTTATGAAACCTAGATGAATTTTCTCAAGTTCTGGGGCCTGGCTAAAACCCCAGTTTTCCCCAGTATCCATGGATGCCTCAAATGCCTGAGCTAATAAAACAATTTAATAATAATACTAATAAATAATGATACTGGTGTTTTTTATAGATAGAACAGATCATGGATAATTTCAAATCATGAAACAGTTTCATGGTTACCATTGACAGTACTGAGAAAGTCATTTTATTTGAGAGTGGAAATTCGTGTTTTGCCAAGTCGTGTTCTTCATCCTATATGACCGCGTGGTCCTACAAAATGAATTAACGAATTATTTGTCCAAATAACAGTTTTTAGGTATAAATCTAACTTTTTAGTAGGGAGCACATTTCCTTATTGCATATTTTTTGTTATTTAGTGTCGAGTGCCCTCACGGCACTCACACGTTTTGTACGTTAATACATTACCGAGCTGAGATACACGTTTTAGGACGTGTCCCGCTGCCTCCGTGACTAGACGTTAAGCGATTACATGTTTTCCATTTTGAGATGATATTAATGGCCTTGGCTGTGAGTCTCCGGGCGAGTCATGTGAAGTCTTTTCTCGCATTCTGGAATCTTCTGCCCGACCACAATTCCCTCGCTCCCCAACAAGTGGTCGGATCCGCCGAAGCGCGAGTTCGGCATCAATTTAAAGGGACGAATACAGGCCCAGCCTCTTCGTCATCATAAGGGGTTTGCCAGTTATGTCCTCTTTAATCATGTTTTACGATAACGGTGCGCTTGCCAGCGTTGACAAATGACAGGACCTTTGAAAGGCGCCCTTCACAGGAAGATGATATCAATGCTTATATCGCCTATACTTTACGAAATTTGCTCGGGACCTGTTGCCAGGTCTGGAGCAATTGGAATCATAAACCAGAGAGAAAGACGACGGTGATAGTTATTACAGTCTTATTGTGTTCACCGCCGCGAATAGGAAATTAGCTGTCACCTTCACTTCTCATGATGCCATATCACCACGCAAAACTGCGAATGATATAAGTTGTCTCATCACCATGCTCTGCTCCAGAGGTTTAATAGGTCCTCCTCCACATTTAATTGTGCCTGGCAGCAAATAGAGATATTGCACATCCTCTCAAATAATTGATTGTAGATAAAGAATTAATTTTGCAAATAGTTATGGTTTGTCCGTGTAGGGCGATTGTGGTAACAAAGTAACTATAAAATAATCAACGAGTTTGTGGGAACGACTCGCTTTTTCAAATGTATGCGCTAGCACCAGCTTACCCCTAAAATGATCTATTACTTGATTTAGTAGCGAGCAAAGGAGAAAATAGGCTTCAGCTTGTTTATTTTGGTTGTGAACACCTGCCTCATGAAACATTGATGATAAACACGCACTTGTTCTTGGCAGGGAGGTACCTGTTTTACTGCCAACTATTTTGGCTTCTTGTTACTTTACATGTCTTCTTTTTTTTACCTGACTCACGAAACCCCATATGAAGGCACCAGCTATTCCCGGATTAATATGAATTAATGTGTCTTTAATTATTGTTTGTCAGCAAATTTCGTGGAAATTCGCCAACAAAAACTCATGTCTCCATCTGCAGAAGCGTAATGTAAATCTGTTTGTTAAGTTTTACAGAGACAACCCACATGCCAGTTTCAGGTGACATTAATGTTATTGCGTATTAGCATCTTAGCTCGGCGGAGGATGGATTAATTTACCAGTATGATGTAGTATAAGCCACCTGAGCCCTGCAGATGATCAGAGACTGCTGTTTACCAGGGCACAGAAATGGGAAGTGTTTTTACATCACACACACCAAGTCCGGTGACCACTGACCAAACGCACTGACAACATAAAATCAAGGGTGTCATCCCCCACCTGTGGCCCCCTGAGAATTAGCCTGGTGCACTTTTACAATGTACCTGCTGATTAGTGGGACCGGATACCTGCGTACGTGGAATCGATGCTCTTCAGACAGACTAATGTCGGGCGGTTGGTGCTTGTCGAGCTCGTCTGGCAGAGCTAGTGTTCGCCAATCAGGGGATCTATTGACTAAGGTACCGGGCTTTTATGTTCTGATTACGGCGCGGTCGCTCGGCCTCCCACGCATCACAATATAAAACGTATGTATATATCTATTAGCGCCATTGTGCACTTGTCTATCGTCGGTGTCTGAATGGCGCGGTGAGCGCTGGCCCCCGACGGTCCAGGCTGTTTACTCATAATCACCACCCTTCCCAGTCTATGATTTTTGCTTTTACAGGCACTATACATACACTATAGAGAGAGCGACGAGTTGAACAGTCCCGGCCATTCAGTCAAGAATAGCTCCATTAGCTGACGAGTACTTGCGATGGGACGCCGTGTGTTACCGCGACAAAAACCGAGAGCGATGCTCTCGTTCTGCTGATTAACCGCGCCGGCACTGATGACAGTAATGGACGTAAAACTGGCAAGTCATCGGGCAGCCATTGTTCACAGCTGCCATGAGGTGTATAATTATGAAAACAGCTCCATCTTATCAACATGCCCTTATAAATCAGCCTGACAAAACACGGCACTCGATTGTGGCCTTGTCAGCTCTTGTTGGGGACGCTAAATACAGGGTACATCATCTGAACCGCTTCATATTTCCATTAACTGTTTCTCTTAGTACATATATCTGGACACTCTTTTAATGACGACGCTGCAACAATCAACTGATTCTATCTTAAGCTAACAAGAGCAATATCAATACACTCTGCTATCTCTATAGTTATCAATGTGCGGCCACGCTGGGGTGGATTAACGACCGGCTAGCCCTGTCCAAGAGCCCCCAGTCGACCATGAATATTCTTCAGTCGGGGATAATAGAGTACGATGGCGATGGTCGTGCAATGTTTAGTCGAGGAATCGTCTGTTGCTGAAGCCTTAAATTGAGGTCATGACTTGGGAGTGAGTCGGTGGGACAGTGTTAAGGTATTATATTTATGCCGTTGAATGTAAGAACGGACATTGAGCGTGGATTTATGACCTCTTGCGGGATAACTTCATTCCGCCACTTTATTATGTCACAGAATTTAGGGGGGTAAATGACACCAGAGCGACACGTGTAACGATGCCACCGAAATGTCAACCGTGTAATCGAGTCACTCGAGTCATCTGATAGAAGTCCGCATTTAGATTTTTAGCCGGCAGCCGCAATGACCGGCGTGCGCTGATGAATCGAGAAGTGCCGCTGGAGTTCCTCCTTTCCTTAGCAACGCTAATGTTTTTGTTCTGCAGCTGATTCGCGAGGTACATACCAAACGAGCTCATCTCATGTTTTTGTGCTTTAGTGAGGCTGTGGGTTAAGCACCAGAGGGCCCTCTAGCTTTCTAGGCGCTGATCACTTTAGTCTCCCCTCTCTTCGTTCAGCGCCTAGACGTATAAATACACCCATCTGTCTATTTTTGTTTGACACCGAGTAAGTCTCTGCACAGTTAGAGAATAGCCTCATTGAGGGGACCCCCGCATGATGTATGTGAGAGACAACTTTTTTTCTCCTGGTGCCTCGAAAACAAGGCGCCTTGCTTTTGGGTTAAGCGAGTTTCCTCTACTCAGCAACGTCACTCCCAGCAGCTACATTCTCTCTCGTATAAACGAAAACAGCGTACTCGAGCAATGCTAAAAAATGTAACGCCTCTTAAGGCAGAAACATCACTTATATGTGCCATGGAATCAATAAACTGTACTGTGCGAGTAAGCTAGGCTTCTCTGGGTATTCGGCGCTCATCTGTAACAGGTTAATATGGAGATGTAGACACATCAGGAGTGGGAGGAAGAGGCGGTTCGCACCTGCCCTGCTGATCAATGGTTCGGTCTTTGCTACAGCTACCAGACGATCACTCTTCTGGGGGCAACTCAGCTCCAGCAGATGGCTCGCCATCCTCCCAAGTAGGAAATACAACCCCCTTTAAGCCGGTGAATACCTTGCACGCATGCCGCTGTATATGTGCCCAACCGGTGTAAAATCAGATAATTCAGGGACTACAAAGGAAGTCTCTGAGCTCGGATTGAGCTATGGAGGCTCGTCGGCCACAGTATCATCTTCTTGAATTGGACGGTCCCACATATTGGGGGGCGAGACTACTGGCTGTAACTCGGGAATTAAAAATCATCTGCAGTAGTTACTTATTGCATTAGCTGGTCCTTGTCGCTACATATATCTAGTAAAATCCAACGCTTTTCGTAGAACGGAGCAGCTATTCATAAAACCATGCCAACAGTTTAATAACTTTACCTAGGCTTACAGATTCTTTGAATACCAATGCTCTTAGATTGGCTAAGGTAAGAGTCATTTGAGAAACACGATCGTACAAATAACGAAAATGTGATATATGGGCAGCCATACATTCTAAGAAGCGGCAAAGCGGAGGCGTGCAGTGATTGTAGGCATCTGCCGTTAAGCAGGGTTGCTGATAATAAGGCCACGAAAGAGGATTTCACAGAGTAACGCCCTAATTCCGCCATGCCTGTGTCTTGTGTCATGCTAAGGTACTTGTAATCCTGGCTCGCCGGTACCTGCGGCATTACCCCAGATTCCCTCGGTTGCTGCCCACGTGCGTGTCTCTGTTGGTACCTGGGGGTTTTGTCTGGCGGCCAGCATCACAGCCACATGTGCATAAACACTGTGTAACCTTAGTAGTGCGTGTGTACCGATACCCCAGGCATTCGTGCATCTCCACCATTTGTAAGCCTTCCCCACCTCCGCTCGTCCTCCTAAATAAAGCCTGACTGGCGAAGGAGCGTCTGGTATCACCCGTAAATAGCCAATATAAGGAACGATGGTGTCCAGTAAGCCGCGGGGACAGAGGATGTGTTGGTGGAGGGCGGGGTTGCCTTGGTGACTCCCGGGAGACTGGGGCCACGTGTTAGAGCGGTGGATAATGGAACTGTCAGGCCGCAGATTGCGGTGTCATGACACCGGCGCAGTCAGTCGGGTGATAGCCACCGACCACATCTGCCCCGATCGCCCATCCAACTGGCGCATCCCCCCGGGGTAAGAGAATAGGCATGTTTGGTGGTGATAGCTGATGAGGCCGCTGCTATGATCCTCCCGCATTGCACCACACCGCCAGTCTGTGAGCAGAGTGATGATGCAGCTGACCGATGCTAAATACGTCACCATCACCTGCCTGCCTGTGATATAAGGTCGGATGCTCCGTAGAGGCTGCTGAGCATCCCTTTCTAAAAGTTTCATTGTGTAGTCAGATTCCTATGTGGGTCACGTTCTCCTTAAAAGAAAAATATAATAGAACTTGGGTCACTTTTATTCAGGTATTTCCATGTTGATAAAGCAAGAAATTGGTTCATTATCGCATGCAATTCCTTTACATTGTGCCTTCAAGCATCAAATTAGGTGGAGTGTAACACCTCGGAGTAGATGCACTAATGATTGTTTTCCCGTGCCCTAATTCGGTTCTTCTTTTTCTTTCCAGGAGTAGCACATTATTCAAAGATCTGCGAAAATGCTTCAGACAGTTCCATGTTTGATGAGGTAAGTGTGCAATTTCTTCGTTAAGCGTGTCCTATTTACTCAGCAAACCCCATAGTATGCCATCGGTTCGTAATTGTTATCATGCACCTCATTTCAGCACTTTGAATGGCCAGTTGCAAGGCCAATTGAGAGTGAGGAGCAGATTGAAATCCAGCTCTTCAATTACAACAAATATCTGAGCAATAGGTAAGCGCCGCCCTCCGTGCTGGTGAGAGGAACTCTCCACTATAAAGGCTTAAAATCACATCCACCCATAGCTCAAATAGCGCCATTTTTCAAGCAACAGAATCCAATCTTCTGGAAAGCTTCTAATCCCCCTTATAACGCCTTAACCTTGACGCCGACTTGTTTGCCATTGTTTTCTCTCGTGCAGCAGATACGAATAGCTTAGAAATAATTAATTGCCCGTGTAAAACATTGCCCCTCTCGTGTGTTGATTAAGTGCAGCGTGACTCGTTTGTTTCAGGTTGATCGGCACGTTTCGAATGGTGCTCCAACAACTCGTTGAGACCGGCCACCTCCAAGTGACAGACTGTTTGTTAGACGACAACAATGTCGTCATGAAGGTAAGAAATCTGATTCGCTAGCCCAGAAAAACAATGACCAATCAATTGACCTCTGACTGTGGGCGGGACCGGGGATAATTGGGAATGCTCAGCACATCTTCTTTTAGTGTGGAGTTATTGCTCATGGTAGGGCAGGCAAAGACTGCCTCCTTTCTTATCTCCATGTACATGCACGGGGTAGGAAATGATGCTTCCATAACCTTGGCTAGGGTCTTATCAATATTACAAATAAATCAGCGTGACTGGTGACAACAATCAATTTACGTGCCATTTTATGGTGCGCCGTCAATGTTAATTCTAAAGGTGGCGATGTGCTCTCGGATATTACTGTCCGCGGGTAGTTTATCCGCCCGTCAAGTGTCTCACCAATCTGCCCGGGCAATAATTAGTTTTTCCTAGCCTCGGATTGAGAGAATCCGCTGGGTTGCCCGTGGCTCTGTCTAACATTAGATGGGCGGGCGAGATATAATCAGTGGAAATGTCACCGGGAAAACGAGAGACACGCCTTAATTCTGCTCACATACCAGTCCCAGTTTAAAAACAGATACGGCATCAGCGAGAACCGGATTTGTCGTACTAATTTCTGGCTCATGTAACCCTCCATTGTTACAGTAATCTTAAGTCGTGTCCCGTGCTGGGATTAAAAGTCCCATTCCCAGTCCATGGGATCAGACTGACTACGGAACGCAGCGGTGTATCCTCCTTGTTGCTACGAGAGCGTCGCATATTAAAGCGATGCTAATGTATCTTCTGGGAGCGTGACATATTTAAGGGATGACTAAAGTAATTAGTCGACCCCCACGAGTCAGCACACAAGACAGCAGTGAGAAATTAAGCCTGATTCTAAGATAATTCCGCATGTTAATCACATCCGTTAATGCGTTGTTACGGTAGGCAGCCATCTCCTCAGAAAGCCATTAGCAGAACGGGGCTCAGAAAGACGCTTAGTATGTAAATGTGAAGTCCGGAAACTTGGGTTGTAAATGATGAGGATAATCCCGTCTTTAGATGACTAATAGCTTTATATAAGGCGTGGAGCGGGGTCCCATGTCAACGTATTTGTGTAATTTGTCATAAGGCAGGGTCGTAGATTCCTGGGTAAAACATTGCACAGCCAGTTTCGTATATATCTGTTCTAGTCCAATATCAATGATAAAACGTCACATATATCCTAAGCAATGTGTTGTTATGACGTTACACAGGACATATGAATATGAAATTTTACGTAAACAAGCGATTTATATTTGACACCTAGATCCCAAACAGAGCAAAGTAAATCGATTCTGTCACGTAACTCGTGATTAATAATTGAATAAAACGATGCTCCAATTGATATGCAAGCCTAGGATAGAAGCAGTGGGGTTCTGTAATCAATATCATGAATTTTGCTTTCGATATATTTTCATGATTAACAGTGGGAGAGAATCCGTACTCTTGTTTTTTTTATTTATATAATAGAAGCCTGCCTGTGCGCGCTAATTAGTATTGAATTCATATCGCCTGACATTCTCCCAGATAGATGTATAGAATTCAATATGATTTTCGTACCATTCAGTTTCCACTCAATTTTGTCATGCAGCCTCCTCTATTAAATGAAGCCAGCAGCAACCTGATATAAATGATAAACAGCTAAATTATGGAAATGAATATCACAAATGAGATATCCTTATTGGTGATATAAACAATCGAGTACCATCCCCATTGCGAGGTATTTAAGGATCATACAGAAAAGCCGGGTGAGATTATATAGTGCCTTTATGACGTCAGGGATAATGTAGTTCATTGGCCATTAACCTGAGCCGGCGCACATCATATTTACCCTGGAGGGGCGACCATTCCCTCCTCCCGCCCTCCCCCAACAACAACTACAGGAATGGGAATATTAGTCGGCAAACTGTGCCACCGAACACTCCCAAATTGGACGTAATGGGCGTGGGGCTCGCCTACAGACGGCGCTTCAAAGCATGAGGAATTGCGGAATCAGCCGAGTTAGTACATTACATATATGCGTTCAGAAAATGATATACATGTACATGTAAGCGCTTGTTTTTGCTGACGAGGATATTTTAAGGGAGGTAGAGGAGATTTGTCACCGGTGATGCGTGTTTCAGTTTACGTCTGCTCGAGTAATTACAATCACCATGATTTCCTGGGGCAGACATTTCGCCTTCGATCGGATAGTGTTTGTTACCGGCTATAGTTATAAAAAAATGATCGATAAGAAATCTTCCCCGCGTGTGCCCATAACAAAAACCTAATCATTTATGTAGACTAATCTTGTTTCCCTTTTCGTCCTGCAAAAAACGATAAAGCGCCATGCCTTGTCCTGTAAATATGATAAATTTCAGTCGGCTCGTACATAAAAATGATAAATGTTGTCATATAATTTATACGTATACATATTTATCTCTTACGTTTCAGACCTGCTTGACATTTGAGTTGACCTATAACGCGCCGGACGGGTCAGTAGGGGCGTGGCAGAGGGAGGGTTTCGAGTACAGCCAGGGACACGGAGATGACGAGGGTGGCTATGACGAGGGTCAGCACCTTCTCGCCGGGCAGGAGCGAGGCAGCGACACCGACTCGTTATCATCCAGCCCATCAAAGTCCTTCAAAGGCTCGAGGCTTAGCATCACTTCTCGGGCGTCACAGTCCCTCAAGTCACCGACAAGAGCGTAAGTACACACACATTAAAGGCAGGGCCGCGCTGGTCATCAATATCATACACAGCCCCGTCACAGGCCGACACAAGCGTACATCCGGACCCGTGTGAGCGACCGGAGGCAGACGCCCAACCAGTAATGTTGGCCGGCTCTTTGATAGGGGAATCTAATAAATCATAGCGGTTCTGTGGGCTACCGAAGAATGATGATCAGCAATTAGCATCAAGCTCCCCATCCTGGTAAATGGATGAAATTCGTGATTCCATTCGGCTAACGTGGTGGGAATTGTGTACGTAGTACTGGACTCGTTTATGGGGCAATTTGATATGAGCCTTTTGATGAGAAGCGACTGACCTAATTAGGTAGATGTCTGCCGATTTCACCCTCCTGCACGAAAGCGTGTTATCACACCTGCATTCGGCACACCGTTCTCATTCATCAAGTCAAGCACTTCAGTAATTGCTAGGTATCTCAAGTTGGATCAATGGGCTTGCACTCTGAACTGGTATTAGTATTAACGTTTCTCCCAGATAGCATGCTTGCCGTTAACATGATGGATCGCCTGTCAATGGTACTCAGGGGTACACGAGCAGACGAATAGTATAATACTACCATTCTGAGAACCAAAAATCCTGACACATTCAGAATGAAATTTCCCTTAAATATAATACAGCCTGATGCCGGGTATATTATCTGCCCGTGCGCTGGTTTATCTGGTTGTCTGCTCGCCCATCCTCTATTTTATATAACCATCTACCCCTTTTCTCTTTTTTATATCTGGTCGTCTGTCCTCCCATATTTTACAATTGTCTGCCCCCTGCCCTGGTTTATCTGGTCGTCTACCCGCCCATTCTCTGCTTTATGTAGTCATCTGTCCCTTGTCTCTTTTTTAACTGGTCGCTCACCCCCTGCCCTGCTTTATCTGGTCGTCGGCCCCTTTCCTCTGTTGTATCTGGTCGTCGTCCCATCTCCTGGTTTTCCTGGTCGTATACCCATCTGCCCCGGTCAGCTTGTGGGTTGGTAAGAGCCATCGGCGCATCATAATCCGATAGCTTCCTCTCGATTTCTCGATTCTGTTCGGTGCAGAAGAAGTCGATGGAAGCAGAAGGAAGTGGGCGATCATTGCATTGCTTAGCCCAACTATTGTTCCATTACAATGCCGGAGTATAGATCAGTTTATCATCTTGGGGAATAGTTTTGCTGATTTATGGAAAGTCTATTTCTTCAGGGTCTATACAGTAGACACATAGCGACATGGTGTCTGTTCTAATGCTGTATATGCTGATATTATAGACAATGTATATACACATGGATATATATCGTAATTTGGGGCTGTTTCCCTGGAGCTTTAACTATTCAAATTTAAGGCCTAGCTTGTACGGAGTCTGAGACGTCCGTTTGGATTTTGTGCATATCCATTATATTCCTGAAAGAGGCATTGA
>JAXGGS010000017.1:82018-99260 GCA_035585475.1 Armandia brevis | reverse complement strand
CAAACTGTAAAGTTTTACCTATAAGCGACTGACCGGCGTTTTGGAGAAACAGGTCGAATATTGGATTTTATGTCCGGGGTACCACAGGCAAAATGAAATTTGTACTCTCGTGTGCATTTATGACATTTGCCCTATTTTGTTTTCAAAAGATGATCTTTTCTTTTACAATTTTCGAATTAATATTTGACTTTTCTGTTGGCTTTGTATTTAAAATGTTTAAAAACGTGGGAGTCATACATTATATCTTTCACATTTTACGATTGAAGATGGCATTACAGAATTCTGCATTGAATTTTAAGTAAATAGATTAATCGATCGTAGGATGCAATTTATAACAATTTTTGCTCACGCCACAAATATACACAATGTTACCGGTATATTGTATTCATCACCGAAAATAGTACATGTATTTGATGATTGCAAATCGGGCTGGACGCATTAAAATAAATACATTTTATTCTTAAATTGTCTGCCACAAATTTATTTCATTTATTTAACATTATCAATCACATTGCAGTGTGAATTTGTGTGAATTTTTGTTTGGCACTTTACATTTTTGTCATCAGTTTAATTCTGATGATCAAACCTTTTTGTGGAAAATATCCCGTTCATATTTTACATGAATTCCAGACACATAGAATTCATAATTAATCTGACCTTGTAATCTTTATGCGAATCTAATGAAGCAATGACTATGAAAGATATAAATCAAACATCTGTGAAAAATTTGCACTGCCATCTTTCCATTATATTGTTTAATTATGTAATGATGAATCGTCGTTTCAGTTGGCCCCACCAGGTGACAGTAGCGGTCAAGACCTGCCTCCTTTAGAGCTTCCAGACATAAACAACACGCACGATCGAGGACCGATTATGCCCGTGCCTAAAGGCATCAGACCCACGCTCAGTAAACACCGCATTGAAGTGAGTCGCATTTACAAACTATGTATCTATGCATTTTTATTTGAAGATGAGACATAGTTGTGGTTTGCTCATTTTTATCGATTTTATTGATCAAATGATTGAGCATGAACGTGACCTACTTCAATTAACTATTAGCTCAATTTTTGAACTGTGTAATTGTAGCCAGTTGAAGTGCTGACCCCTCCTTCGTCTCTTTCAGGTATTATTCTGGGGAATGCGCGAGTTAAAGAGACTACAGTTCCAATCTGTAGACAAACCAAGGATAGATATAGAATGCGCTGGCCATGTGCTCTCCTCCTCTGTTATACAAAATGCCAAGAAAAACCCGAACTTTATAGTGCCAGTAAAATACTTTGATGTGGTATGTTTTTGTTTAATTCATCGTTAAATACCACTAACGCGTCAAATATAAACTATTTTAGTACAGAAGTTCATTGTAATATTTTGATATTTGTTTAAAGATGAGAAAACTTAATTTCAATCGCAGCGTTTCATATTTGCAGGAATTACCTGACAATGAGTTATATTGTCCGCCGATTACTATTCGGTGCATGGATTGTAGAAACTTTGGACGATACGTCCTAGTCGGTACACATGTTATCAACAACATACACAAGTTTATGTATGTTCCAACAACTAAAACCGCCAAAGACGCAATGAAAAAATTCCTCGGAGGTAAGACATACGTTTAATACGCTTCTATTTATATTTTTAGTTACATTTAAAGTATCCATATTGTTCCAGGTAGCTATGTGTCGTCCATGTGAAGTCTGTATTGTTGATATTAATTAACTATTTTTGTACATTTGTTATTGAATATATTTGGTCTACTGTAAATTGGTTCATGTAACATAAGAATTAATCAATTAATTTTAAGAGATAAGACTCATTTCGGTCGTATATATATTGCTCACACGAACGCACAATCCTATTTTTATGATTTGTCGTTTTTAATTGTTATCATTAATATGAATAATAAGAGTTACTATAACTGACATTAACACGCTTAATTCATGTTAAATAGCAAAACTCCCTTTCGTGAAAAAGAGACGGGGTAAAATTTTCGTTTCATTTCCGTTTAGTATTTGAATTTTGTGCAATGCATTTTGTTTGGTAACTGTGCAATTTGGACATTGTGCAGTTTCGTTGTTGAGAATGATTCACAGTGAATTCCGACCAATCTATGTCAATGCTTAATGACAGCACTTAATTCTAACAATTTTGAAAGTGTTTCAACAATAGTGCATGTTTAGCGAAATACAATTGTGCGGTGACGTAGGATGACCAGTTCTGCATTAGTTGTTTACATGTAACCCCTTTGTTCACAAGGCGAAGAAATGTTTCCCAACCAATATTTCCCTGTCGATGTTGTTTATCACTTCTGTTATTTTAATTATCGTAAACATTTCATCAATCGCCCTCCTGATCAATTGAGTTTACATGGAAATCTGCTCACTCTCTATCGGTTAGAATCATCTGCAGCAACCAGCAGCACCGCATTGCGTGTCGTAGATATTGTTGACTAGAGTTTGATGTCCTTAACATGACAAATTACAATGTATTGGCATTAAAGTTGTAGTAGTTTGTCACTGTCGGGTAAATTCAAGCAATTTGTACATTGTATATGGTAATGTGTTTCTTCAGTACGATGCCCAGAATTAGCTACTTTGCTCTTGGAATATTGTGTTGGCCACGCCTCAGTGAAAATAGTGTTATCTTAAAGTATAACATGGTTGCTTACATTGGATTGTTTTTATTATTCCTTTAATACCTTAATTAGTTAAGTGTGACATTGAAAAATACCACAATAAGATTTTGCTCCCGTAGCAGATCCTTAATGACTCGCTTTTAAAAAGCTTCATACAAACCAAAACTGGCTCGTGGTTCATTAGTAGTATTCAGATGAATTTGTGTTGCACCAACTAATCAACCTATTTGATGAAACAGATCCAAAGGAACCAGAGGTAGGACAACTCCTTGAACTTCCAGAACCCACAAGTGGCGGCCAACAGTCCCCAACTGTATCGACAAAAGCAGAGGATATCGCCATCACGATTGACTCGGAGAAACAACCACTAATCGCCAAGCCCGATCCAGCAGTCACCATCGACATGGTATACTACTTATAACTTTATCGCATCCCAAGTAGAATATGCCAATCCAGATTAAATGTACAGCGTGATTCATCGTCCCGGTTTCCTCATTCAGGGAGGCGGACGGGGTGGCGGTAGTAGTGGCGGAGACAAAAAGGAGCAGAAGCAAGCCGAGAATAAAAAGAAAAAGAAGAAAGGCGGCGATAACGGAGAACCCGAGGAAGGAGACTTAGACATTGAGAACTTGGATTGGTGGAGCAAATACCACGCATCTGTGGAAACCATGATTAGGGTAAATTCACCACCTTATATACATGTAGATGAACAGTAGGTTGTATGTGTGTACATACATGTATATAAATATATATATGTAAATATATATATATATATATATATATATATGTATATATGAACATGGCGCGCTTGTGTTGATATTGGCATCACCTATTAACGTTTGCGTACCGTAAAGTAGTATACTGGATTGTGGTAGTAGTTAGTCTGTGCTGATATTTAGCGTCTGTTAAATTCACTCATTGAACACCATCTTAATTCACCCAGTAACATAGATTTATGATTACACAACAATTCCTAATCTATTTGAAGCTGGTAGAACATGCACATGTCTATATGTATATATAAGTGCCTCATAGTTTACGTAACACTTGTTTCACAAGTTAACTTACGTATGATGAGATATGTCACCGTGTTCTACGTGCACTAACACGTCCAGCTTCACCATTCACAAGCATGTGCAGTAGGAAACTAGGAAACATGAAATTATAGACTGACCTTTGCTCAAAATGCTGGTGCTGGGTTGAATGTCAAATCATTTGCATGAATTGAAATCAATCTGGAAACAGTACTCGCAAAGATGAACATTTTTGGAATTTCAAAGATCACGTATCACTGCTGCTGATGCAAACTCATACAAAATTCAAATAATGCCCAGGTTTCGGTGAACTGTTCAAAATTATTGTAATATACCCCGCTCCGTTCCTAACTTTGTTTCTCGGTATCATGCTTTAAATCCAAGCAGTTTTCCTTACGTATAGCTATTGTTTGTAGTCTTTCTTTTGATCACTACCCATTTTTGCAGGGCTCAAACTCTGCGGACTGCCTCCAGGTAAATGCACACGAGTTGATTTCCACTCACCATTCATTCTCTATTTTCGTCTCCTTAACCAGTTTATTTAGCTGATATCTCGTCAATTGTCACATGATGCTAAACATAAAAGTTGCCGTTTACCCGTATTATTGCTATAGATGTTAGCCAGAACGGGCGCTTTCGTTCTCCCGCCCTTGGAGTTAGCTTTTATGCCTGGCAACAAAAAACGAAAAAAAACTAAAGTGAGTAAGCCACATCCCGACAGCTTGATCTCGGCGACAAGTGTCATCACTTTTAAATGTGTAGATGTATTTATCAGTGTCACCAGCGTGTTTGGATCACCCTATAAGCTTATTGTGTATACATGTATATGAATTGAAAATATGATCACCTCCAAGTTGGGTTTATTCTAGCTCCCTCCCTCGTGGTTATATATCTATCACCGTACAGCATGGCGCTCTCAGTATTAACTCCTGCATGAAATGTTTCCATTCAAACATTCTGTTTTCAGGATTATCAAACAATTTACTAAAATCCTAGTTTTATATCTTTACGTAATTAATACATTGTTATAAAATGTTGTTTGATCCTACTAGGACTACGGTACTAAGTGAACTGTACATTTGTATTTCTCGATATAAATGTCCATTGTGAAGTATAAGCCAAGAGACATAAAAATATATTTTGATACAGGAATATATGATACGTACATGTATTTTTTTACGAAGCATGCTGTTATGCATAACACATAAAATAGGCACTTTGGCATTTAATTTCTGGACGAATCCCATCCAAAGGTTAAACTAGCAACTAAAGCACGTATTATCATATTTCAATTTTTTAACCAGTCCTTCAACCAATAATTGATTGACGATCCTTGAAAACTGCAATTCGTCCCTTTTGCAATGTATCAATTCAAATAGTATCAAAATAATTGATAATATCATGTCCGATTCAATTAATAATCACGATTGTGTAAGTGATCCAACATTATCATATTCCTATTTGAGTCTTCCTTTAGATTTCATTGGACATCTAGCTTATTCATCTCTGAACGTCTTATTATTTATATTATCATGCTTTCGGCATAGTTAACGAGTGTGTAAAACCAAAGAGTTCACATTACAGTCACTTATTTGATCATTCTCTTAAATTTTACTTTGTTTCCTATTTGTAAAATTGTTGATAATGATCATACATATGAAATTGATAGGGTTTCCTATTCATTTCAAAACTTATTTGTATTCAGTGTTCTTATCGTATTTATCTCGCTTTCGTCTTATTTGTATCACATGTTTACGTTGATAAGATAACTTACTTAAGACAGGATCACAAACCTGACCAACCCTCACGCATGAATGCTCTCCATCTTTTACATGTATAATAATGACAAATCATGATATGTGTCTGTTGAATATTGCAGGATATCCACGAGAAAATGGAGAGTGAGGTGGGCCCAGGTGACCCCTTAGATATGGACAACAGAAAAATGTCAGACAATTTAACCAATGCCTCTCAGCAGCCGAGCACACCTTATGGAGCAATTCCTAACGGGAATGCTAATGGTGAGATTACTATTATAGTCTCACGGCGTACTCAGAATCAAATACCGGTATTCAGTATTACCTTAGAAATGATGCCGATACATTCATAACTTTCACTTATGTAGATCCAGAGTTTGACCCCAAACAAGCCAAAAAGTTAGAGAAAGAATTAAAGAAAATTGAAGGCAAGAAAGACGGCGAGGGCAAAAAACACACATTCAGGGGCGCTGCAAAAGCTGTCAGCTTGGCCGCCAAGTTATCACCCAAGTCACAGCGAAAAAAGGAGAAAATCGCCTCTAACGTGTCCCAACTCAAGGTAAGGATTATTTTACTGCTTGTGGAGTAGTACAAAGTAGAAATGAAGTAGGAGTAGTTTCCCACCTCCATGTATCAATGTAGCGGCGTCATGCGCGTATATACGTATGCTTTAGTGTCCTAAACTTGTACAGTCTCATCTTCTTCATCATCATCCTGTATTGTCATTGACTACATGTGTACAAACCCACCATTGTTTTCTAAAACGTCTAAATATTGTAATAATATCGATGAATGCATATGCAATATTATGTAGGATAAACAGAAGAATGAGGAAATTGAGGAATTAAGTGACACATTTAAGGTAATATGGGAGGAGACTGGTCGGAATATATTATTCATCTCTTTTCTCTGTGGGATTTTAGCCTGTATATTTTGGATTTAACGTTCTCTCTTAAATCTGTCATTGATTACGGTACTATGTTGTCCGTGGAAGGTGACCCTTTTATTTATTCTTAATCACTCGCATGTTGATCGGAATTATGTAATCACTGAAAAACATTTTAGGACCGGTATAAAACAATTATTGCATAGCCTAACTTATTCCAACAATATCGCGCTACAGGGATGGACGTAAAACTAAAACTAAAGCTTAATTTCTAGTGGCATGTGCTATCTAAGCATACCACAAGACGAATAGTGAACTATTGTCGACTGGAAAAACTTATACTGATTTGATACACTTGTGTACATGTAAACAGTTTACTAACTTATATGTTTATAATTAATGTTACTAACATGTTCTTGTATTACGCCAATTGATTTGTACCTGCTCGCTTGGCGCTATAATTTGCGTCCATTTAGCTAAGGCAATGGACATTCCACCGTGCTTTGTATTTGCATACCCTCCAATGTTGATCATACAACTACGGTTAAGGATGTGTCTGTCATCTGACTCCTTTCGTTTCAATTCATTATTAAGATTGATAACTTCATAAAGCAAATTGCCACCATAATTATGACCATTTGACTTCATGCACAGTAGACATCGTGTTAGTTTATCTTTTCGTTAGTTCAAATGTGCGATTTTCAGAAACATCAGAAAGTTGACCGCGATCAAAGTCGTCAACTCATGGTAATAAATGTTGTGATTATTCCACAGGTTTACCCACACGAATTAGAGACAGTGAGTGATTTCAATGGTTTTAAAGAGTGGCTACACACATTTGAGCTGTACCGTGGAAAGAAGACGGGGGACGCAGAAGATGATGAGAGTCGCGTGGTCGGAAAATTTAAGGTACTCATCGATGCTAAGTCATATTAATGCAACTTTTCTGCATTCTTATCCCTGTTACGTCCAGCTACACGCGCCGTTGTTTCCTATTTCAGGGTTCATTAAAAGTCTACAAAATTCCACTGCCGCCAGACATTGAAGATGCTACAGCAAGCGGAGGAGACCCAGCCTACGGTTTATTCCAGGGGATCCCCAACAACGATCCCATTCACGTACTAGTTCGCATTTACATAGTCAAGGTAAGTTGAAAATTCGCCACAAAGCGCTATTCCTATCATATTATGTTCTCATATACGTGTTCTCACTATGTTAGCTGTGTACATTTTTTAGTGTAACGATTTACATCCGGCTGATATTAATGGTAAAGCCGATCCATATGTTGTGATAAGACTAGGGAAGAATACGCTAAATGACAAAGAAAACTACATATCAAAGCAACTCAATCCGGTGTTCGGAAAGTAAGTATTTCTTAAATGATAATCCTTAGAAACAAAAACGTAGAATATGCATGTCCTGCTTGCTTCGCTTGTCCTCTTATCTCGAGGTGAGATATCAACCATGACATCGTTCTAGATGCTTCGAAGTTGAAGCAACTTTTCCAATGGATTCTCTCGCAAAAATCGAGATATACGACTGGGATTTGGTCGGAACAGACGACCTAATTGGAGAAACTCATATTGACTTGGAGAACAGATTCTACAGCCGTCATCGGGCAACATGCGGAGTATCAAAAAAATATGAAGTGTAAGTGATTACATAACTTGATTTATTCAGAGTGGTGAGAATTTACGACATTTTCACGCATTTCGGAACAAATCTAGATGCCTCAACTAAAATATTTATATAAATGTAAATATTATATTCAGATTAGCTCATCGTGCACAATCTGCGATGCCCTTTTATTATTCTGATTTGAATATGATCGATTTTCAGGGAGGGGTACAATGCATGGAGAGACCCTATGAAACCCACTCAGATTTTAACCAAATTGTGTAAAGACGGCAAGGTGGATGGTCCTTACTATCAACCAGGAAAGGTGCGAGTAGGCAACAGAATCTTCACGGCTCCATTGGAGATAGAAGAAGATAATGGTAAGTGCTTCAGCTTAATTTCTCTTATTTGCTACAAGTAGTATGCGCTTAAGGCGAATAACTACTTACAGTCAACTACAGCTGGATGTTGTCTGTCTCTTGTATTGTAATGCCCTCTGTTAACAATAGCGTTAACCAGTGACTATGTATTGTAGTAGTGTAGCGTGATGATTCCATGATGGAATCTTACATATCTGCGGTTTATGTGTTGATATTGACTGCCATTTGGTTTTCACGTTGATGTTTTTCGGTATTGGTTTTATGCTGAAAATAATTCATGTTTTTGTTTCCATACAAAAAAACATGATTATAGGAATTTGCTTTAGTAGAATCAAATATTTTCATTTAGAAATTATGTTGATTATGTCAGACCGATATCGAATTAAATCGATCAATGATCAGAACTTGTTTATCTTATTTGATTTCTATTGTTTTACTGTGTTTAGTCTCAGAGCTCGCCACTGATCAGCTGTAAACTATTTGCGCCATTTGTCCAACAGTTTAGGGTTCTCGTAGAGTTCAGGCGCACACAAATTAGCTGTGTTTACTTTTCATGGGGACACATCTTCAGTCGAGCTAATGATTTATTTATCGATTGATTTCTCAGTAACCAAATGGCAGTTCAGAACAGTGACAGTAAAGTCAAAAGTTAGAGAATATAGAGTCTGAGATTCCCCAAACCACAGTTATTTCGTGCTATTGTGGCATCCGAAATTTGAATCTTAGACCTAGATATGTTCAGTTGATAATTTATAGACTACGGCAATTATCGCCATACATCAAATAAAAAGTCGTACAAATTGTGATGCAAGTTTTGAGTGTTGGTTAATGTGTGTAACACAATGAGTATATTAGATACTGATAAAACGTTCGAGTTATGTCAAGTGTATTGTGGTTGTTATCACACTTAGTTAGTTATCACAGACGTATATTTATGATGTAGCTTCAGCCTTGACGCTTTGTGTTTTGCATGTCAACTGTGATGGCATCATCGCATTGTTTAGCTTCAAGTTCCATGTATTGTACATTGTGTATTCTGTATTGTGTGTTTTTGTAGAGAGTCTGATTAAAGGTTCGACAGAGAATATTTCCGCAGCAGGTACGTGTTATATGTATATCTACCTATGCCAACTTCTCAAACGTTTTTACCAGTCATGTGTCAGCATATGTAGTTTTTGCACGCTTCTCTCCCATCGCCAAATTTCATTTGACATAGCGAATGATTCGCTGAATCTTTATTTATCTTTTCTGGAGATAATAACGAGGTAACTGATAGTATTCCACTGAAAATATTTGCACTTTTTCTATCGTTATTGTCCGCTCTCACCCGTTGAAAAAGAATTATTTGGATGAACTTTTGTGATGTGATCCGGCTTTTGTCGCGGATACAATCAAATCGGGAAGGTGACCATTATGCAGTCCATTAAAACGCTAGGAATCATTTCTAAAATAAGGCGGTTATAGATGAAATCTATTCACTAGTTTGACATTACATACAGGTTCAATAATTTACACATTATCCTGTGACTTATAAAAAATTAATGAGGTTTACCTGATGAATTATGATTCAATTATGTATAAATCTAGGTTTAATGCACTATTCCTGATGCCTAATAACCTCATCAGCGCATAATCGTAAAAACAAATTGCATGATATGAATAAGACACACTCATCATACCAAGTCATTCTACACAATTTTAAATCTAATTAAACAATCGCCATTTTATGGGCATATACATGTAAATGTGTAGTCTGAGGCGAATAATAATTGACTTACCGCTGCATTTCTTTTAAATTAAATGTTATACTGCGCATCAACACGCCTTTGTCAGAATAATTAGTTTCAACAAAATTTGTCAGAATATTCATCACAGACAGTTATGAATTAAATGTATGCGGTACTCTCTGCCCAATCATTTGTCACATGTATGCATTATCTAAATACAGGTGCATGTATGAATACAACTACAGGTGATTTTAACGAATCCCATTTGAATCGTGAGTGATTTGTTTGAAGAATATTTAGTTCCCTGTCCCACTAACACTCGTATAAAAATCTAAAGTTGATTTTGTAACACTACAAGACAAAACATAAGCGCGTATTGTAGCCGGCTTTCATTATGTAAAGTGTCAGGTTGTTGCCACCGGTCAGAGCTTTATGTTCGGCGAAGAAGATTAAATCTTTGAAACAGGTACATCTCGCGATCGGCTACCTAAGTTCCTCTACATTGATTGCGCTAAAACATCAAATATTTGCTAACTTATGTTATGACAACAAAAGGGGGCTGCCGCATTGATGGAAGAGAGTGGTTAGTGTGTCGCGATGAATCCAATCCACTTTCTAGAAGTGATTATATCGATCATGCCATTATCGCTGTTACAATAGCCCTTCCGCCAGCAGGGACACAGTCCACCCTCCGCCCCCCTCGGCAGATAACTGTTACACCCCGTGGAAGACAATCATTGTCTCCGTCTAAAAAAAATGGCTGTAACTTTCTCCGTGTCACACTCCACCTTGATGCTAAATTGTTCTCTTCCCCTTCCCATTAGCAGAGCGGCGTGTAATCACCCTATTTGAGGGTCTGTCGGAGAGAAATTTCACCGAGCCAGGAAGAGACCTGTTATAACTCCGTCCTGCCCAAATTAGCTGAATTTGGTTTGGGTTTCACCCGGTTCCGTTTTCGGCGGTAGGGAGGGAAAACGATACGACGTGCATTGTTCCTGCTATTCATATCACATAACAAGCCGCATAGTACTATATGACAGCTTATGAATGGTAAAACTTGTCAAATCGCCCCGCAATAGAATGCCCCACAAATAAGGTCGTGCTCCCTGACTGCTCAAATGAAGTTGATTCCAATTAAATAGCTTATTAGAGTTTAGTGAGGTGCGGCGTCAGGTTCTATCATTCTCACCCTGTTCAACTGTAATCTGCCCGGTGTTTCTGCCTCTCAGAGGCTGGCATGTGCGCACATAGATGCCAATTTATGTTCCATCAGTTATAATCAGATTAAAACTGAATGGCTATATGATACGGGGATATTTCTTACAATATTTCAAAATCAGTTGTATTTAAAAATGTTCGTACGAATCTGGGGCCGGTGCAGATTGGGAGGAAAGTAACCGGGTAACCTTATAACTGACCTGTTTATATTTAAAATTCACGAGATGGATAATAGTGTGCCGAGATGTTAATCAGTTCTCTGACACATTTCGTGTTGTAGATAATTAATTATCAGCGCTCATGTGGATATCAAATATCAAATATTCATATATTTCGTGTACGGCAATTTTCACTTTAATTCATTTATAACTGTATGATTTAATTCACGTTTGTCGCACGCTTAACAAATAATTGTGATTCCAGCAAAACCACAATGTTCAAATTGTCACGCTTCGTATAAAAGAAATTTGATTCGTGTTTATGGAAAGAAATCTATATGTTATGTATTTGTGGTAAATGTGTAATATCGTAACTTTGTGTTTCATAAAATTCTACACATCCAAGCTCACGAATATAGAAGGATTGATATCAGCATGTGCAATATTGAGGCAGAAAATGTGTTTTTCTTTGATCTAGTCTTTCAATATCCGTGACAGTTGTCCTTAAACCTGCCAAACTAAAGGCGTATCAAGTCGAGAGTACTCTCTCAATCACTAGCCATTTGTTTATGTTTGCTAAATATTGAAAAGCAATTTTCCAGACTCCTCTATTTTCAACGATTAATAAGGAATACAGCTTGGTAAATGGGCGCCGAATTATCGGAAGAAATTCTGCTCATTTCATGATTCATTGTGCCGCCAGCCCTTGGCTCGAGAATAAGTGCTCGCAAACCGAGGACTCAAAACTTGGTTTATTGTTATGCACGGTCTATGAAAAGAGATTGCGTTTCACGGGAACCTTTTGAGACAGTGTTCGTCAATTTCCTAGGTGAGCGAGGTGTAGGGGATAAGTGCCTTTAGAGGAAGGGATCAGATGATTTTGCTTCCCTTACCGATCTGCCCGAGAGAACTTGATATCTTAAGTGATGTCAAAAGTCTGATTCCAATCGAGACTGGATATGTCATCGGGCTGGGGCAATTCGCGTCTGAATTTATATTTTAATCTGCAATAACCTTGAAGGCATCGATTCCTCTGCCGCCCCTTTCTGGGAGTTGTTGACATTCCCATGTATGGGGCCCTCTGCCAAGAAATCAGAGTGAGGGCCGTGCCTTTGCTGGTGTGCCGTTTAATGATTTACTCGGTGCTTTTTTACCTTAGCTCGGTAATTAAGTCTCATTTCCCTAAGTGTTACAGCAAATAGATCCACCCGGCCGAGCACTTTGCTTTGGTGGTGCTGTCAGATCGGCGGTGGTCGTCTCTCCCCCGTGATTCCGGGGTCGCCGTGCCCCATCACTGCCTTGGCCTGTGCCTTTGTTTGCCGTGCTGCTCCCCGGTCTCGTGCCTCCCCTCACACTCCCAGGACCTGTGTCACACCGTCGAACCCTCCCTTTCTGCCGATCGATCCCACCATAATGCTCGTCCAGACCGCAACATTTGCACAGATTGCAGCTCCTCCGATGTCTCCATCTAAAACCCATTGATCGCCTCGCGAGAAAATCATTGATGGACGCAATTTGCAATTCATGCAAGATGTTTTCGCCTCTCCCCAGATTGTCTGACCCGTTGACAAACTCTCTCTCTCTGTCAGCCTCGCCTTGAGGATGAGTCCAACTCGTCCATAAGTAAATATGGGTGGGCTGTGTCAATTTTTGTCCATTTAGAGTGTGGGAATTTATGTGTACGCTTTCCTCCTAATGCTGGATTTGTCATCGTTTAGCACATCCCCGAGACAATGCACCGGTAAATTATGTTTGAATTCAAGGAGAATGGGAAGTGTAAAGGTAGCTCGACCAACAGTCGGTGTTGGTAATGTAAATAAACCTCGCAACATTTCCCCAGCTTACGACATGATTAAACTGACAACGTTTTTTTCTGTTAATTGCCTTCTAAGAATCTGCCAGCTTCAGGAGGAGCATGGTTTTTGTCAACTTCCTTTCAATCTCGGTCCGCTATTCTCTTACCCTCATCTGCTGACGCTGGCTTATTTCCCATGTCACCTCGAGATTTATCAAAGCCTGCTGCTGAACCAGGCTAATAATAATTAACGCTCGTTTAATTCTTTTCTTACGACCTGCCACGCACTTTAGAGATATCAAACAGTGCTTAATTTCTAATACACTTGCTTTCTTCTTCCTTGCCACCGTTTTCGCCCACATTTGACGCAGCCATTCATTTTTCACGTTTCTCGGCGTATGCTTAAGAATCCAATCGCTGTGAAATTTGAATCTGAGTGGCAAAGTTGAGTTTGAATTCCTTGAAGATATTATATCACAGAGATGTGAAATGGTAACGATGATCTTTCTGTTGCTATTGGAGAGGCAAATGCCCCCTTTTGCCACTGTCGTCTGTAAAATAAAACTTGTGAGGAACATGACTTGAACATCTCCGGCTCGCGTTGCATACGCAGATAGGATTCACGTTATGCGAGCCTGGTCAGTTTCAGCATCTCAGACAGGGGCCATTTCTTGTACGTTTAAGATTGTTGTTTCCAAATCCGCGCTAAATGGATCGGTCTTTAATGAGACTACACAAGAGTGCTCTGTAATAGCCGTATAGGTTACTTATCTATCTAATACTACAGAGCTCTGATTTCGTCCGACAAGCTCCCGGTTGGCAGTTGTTTGTATGTGTTTAATTCTTTACATGGTTAAGAAATACCACAAATAATGAAAACATGTCATAATTCCGGGACCCCATGAAGTAGTGGACATGCAGGGGACGGTCTATTGACCTGTTATCTTTTTGTACTTTTTGCCGCTTTGTAACACGATATTGTTTATACCGGTCTGCTTTGCTCGACCATGCCTTACCCTTTCCTATATAGCCAATTAATTAGTGCGGATTGTAGGGGTTTCTTTATGGAGAATACTCTTAAATTACGTTAAATCTAAAAGCACAATAGACACGCTGTAATGTTGAAGTTATATAGCAACCGTAAAGGATAAGAACTTTTAATTAGCTCGCATTTGAAAAAGTTCCCACATTGCACTAATCCCCACACGAAAGATTTCCTTCCCGTATTAAGCCTCCGCATGTGCTATCGACTCCTCCTACCGGCAGCAAAATCTCTTCCTCGCTTAATTAGCGGTAGAAAATTAGTGAAATTTCATCACTGAGCGATTTCTTACACCACATTTTACCTCGCTGATTTCCGCGTTATAAAAAGCCAGCTCTCCGCCAGGGAAGGTGTAATGTTAATGGGTAATTATCTGTCGTGATGAGCTCGCCGAGAGTAACGCTGAGTTTTTACCTTGTGTGTTTCAGGCCAGAAGAAGAACAATGACGAGCAGCTCGCCCTGGCGGTGTTACATCACTGGGAGGAGGTGCCCAAGGTCGGCTGTAAGCTGGTGCCCGAACACGTGGAAACCCGGCCTCTCTACAACCCAGACAAGCCGGGCGTGGAACAGGTGTGTGCCTTTGTTCTCCCACTCAGGTAGTCAAGGCGACTGATCAATAAACACTCGCCTTGATCCACGACAGAGACGACCAGCGAAAACTGATGGAAAGTATTTGGCATCAACGTATACAGAAGTCGTGACTTAAAGATGATATCCCTGGTTTAAAAACGTGTTCGAGCGTTGCTAGTGTTACTCGCACTTTTGTGATGCGTGTCAACGTTTTCAGTTAAAATCCTCGATGTTTTTCTTTAACCGTTCTGAATTTTATTAACGGTTACCAAAGGCAACATATCAATGATTAAGTGCAGCCTCCTGAATCAAGTGGATGCGCAGTGCTCTTGGTTTTATCTACTGTTATCTTATAATAATTACCCCATACCCCGATCACTAATGGATGACATCTCCACCATGCTGCAGAGCTAACATCTAATCACATGCTTCACGGTGATCTACTGTTTTAATCTACACGCGATATTTGACACCTCTTCGGTAATTAATTGGGAAAGTAATTAACATTGTTTGGGATCATTAAAAGTGGGTGGGCATCTGTCAATGAACCTTACGTGAATAGATTCGGGTCCTGCGTGAGATGGAGCTTCCCCGTCAGCATCTGTAGCCACCAGGCTGAAGACTCAGCGATGATTTGATGTCTTACTCAGCGCGCTAATGAGTAATCTGTGATTCACGCATTACCCAAACAGAGCACCTGTTCGGAGATAGAAGATGACAGAAGCTACTCAGGCCCTCATCTAGGCGCCTGCTTTAGTTTGTACAGTCACGGGTGTGTTGTGAAAGCGGTGAAAGCGGTGAAAGCTCGGCCTTGTCCTGGTCCAGCCGTCCTGCCATATCCAACCCCTCAAACCACCTGTTAGCCTCCTGTAACACCCCCGAGACGGGCTGACATTATGGGAGGGCCTGGACCCTCTATCTGAACGCTCCTTTCACCCCTGTCTCCCTTATCGGCCAGATGGAGCATGCCTATCTTGAAGGATGGACACAAGCGTCGACCACAAATTATTGTGTTGTCTCACAGCCCTCACCAGATAAGCCGCAGATAAGGAAGATTAGTAAATCACCCAGCATGGAGATTATCCATAGTGTCCACAGAGGTCTGACACTTCCCATCCCCGGGCCCCAGTCCCGCCAGGGTTTCCCTGTTACCCACCACAACCCCGCTAACCCCAGCCACATCGACCATTAAACTCACTTATTTTCAAATATAAACAAGGCTGTGTGTATTAATTAAAACAGGGGGACTGGGTCGCTATGACTACGTGATGGATGCGCTCACTAATTGTTTGTTATATTACGGGGCTGGACTCAATCAAAATTAATGTCAGGGCACTGCCTTCCCTCGCCCTTCCCCCCAGCTTCTCCCCGGGGGTGGGGCAAGTAATGGGGGCCTGCAGTGTCCCTCCGGGTGACCACTCACTTCCCCTGTATGTCTTTTTAACAAGCACAAATCAGACTGGACATTTCCCATAGACCGCAACGGCACGCTGGCCAACCGACGGGAAGAAGCTTTCATTTTTCATAAGACATTGGTGGTGACTTTTAATGGCTAATTTAAATGACAAGGGTGATGGGAGGTGCCCGCGCATCCTGACTTTGTCCGCTGAGATGAAACCATTAATATTTCCTCACTTGTCATGTATGAGGAGCGGGCAATGAGTGTCAGGTAGGCTGATAATCACTGACATCCTCCTGATGGCTTTATGAGCGTTTCATATTTACTTTACCAGGTTATTGATGAAGCGCCGGTGGTAGTGATTTTTGGAGGCAGCTTTTCTGTCAGCGCCCCGCTCCCGGGGTGGTTGTGGGAGATTTACCCCCCGATGTTGCCTCCTGGTGTCCTGTCACCGGGAGCCCCGGCCCCCTGCCACCCCTGACCCCAGCCCATATGTCACCCGCGCTCCCCCTCCCTGGACTGACACACCCAGCCCCCGTGTCTGACCCTCTCCTAGGGGGGCACCCATCTTCCGTGTCCCTGTAATTTACAGGAAAACACAGCGATGACACCTCAGCCCAGGAACTACACCCTGCTTTAATTAGGCACCCCCCGTCGGTGGATAAACGACACCAGTTTGATTTCACCCAATAGATATGTTGTCCATCGTCCCCCATACAAAAATTCAAATTGTTTCACGTGCAGGCCTTGATTGGCTTAACGAAGAAATAAGAGGTTGATCGCCCGAGGGTCTCTCCGACAATCTTATGTCTGATTATTCCATGATTCAGAGCGAATTAACTTCTCGGTAAAACATTTGAAAACCAGGGGAAAGCGCAAGAATTGCGCAGATCTACGTATTATGAATAGATGCTACAGAAGTTTGTGGGTGCATTTAATTATGATATTGTTAATTATAGTTTATGACATTTTCACTCTAAAGTTAATGTAACCATGGTCATCTCTGATTGTTCAACCGTCCACTCC
>JAXGGS010000017.1:55305-79047 GCA_035585475.1 Armandia brevis | reverse complement strand
ATGTACAATGTTCCTGATGTAGATTATGAATGAAAATTGCATAATTGTATAATGAATTAGACATGGGACAATCATACAATTTTGCTCAATATTCGTAAAACGACTAACCCTGTTAGAAATTTCAAATAAGAATCAACACCAACACGCCAATGTATCATTAAAAAACAATAGCAAATTGGGTGAAATTGTACGAATTAATTATGCTGATGATCAATGAAGAGAGTGGATGTAACAGTGACAACTAGAGACTCAGAAACCTACAATTGAGAAGAATTCTTAACTTCACGTTATAGCTGGCTAGGACTAGTAATGTATATTGTAATTATAGGATATTTCTATCACAGACACCATTGATATGCTTTCGAGTTCTGCTCACAGATGATATATATATATATACATATAGTGTATAAGATGCATGCACAGTGTACTAGACGTACAACTTTTTGTCACAAATTTCAATTATTTAGAGAGCACATTACCTGCAGCGTACATATTTCTATGTGAAACTATGTGTATTTATCTATAATCACATGTACAATGTATATTACCCCGTTAGCTGGGTGAACCTTTAGGTCAATCGTTACCGTTCTGTTAAACGTTGAAATGAAATGAGAAATTCTAGCAATGCTTGAAGTCATTTAACCAGAACCATTACTACATCACCGAACGCAAAACGTGTCAAAGCGCAATGTATTGATGTACTCTTACGATGTGCATACCGGTATGTATTACATGATGGTATAGTTAGAAACACAAACAGGCATAGCTTGGACACTGAATGTCCATCGCAAGTTATATACAAATCTGTGTTGTTATAGCCATTCTCCTTTGTTATTTAACACTTGAATATTGAATACAATTTTTTGTTGGTTAACATTAAATCAATTTGTAAATACATGTACATGTATTGTGTGATATATATTTATCGAGTAATTGCATTTCTTGTACATAGCTTAAGAAGCTAGTTCATCCAAGTGTCTACTACAATTTTTGCTTGTACACGCAGATGTATTAGCCAAATTTCACATAATCGACATTTTCACCATGACCGCTATTGCTTCACTTATGCATAACTTAGGCAAAATGAGATAGAAATGCACACATGCGATAATCCAAGTACATTAAAGTCATGATGCATGTGTATGAGGTGCACCACGCATAGCTCGCTGTTAGCTGAGTATTTATTTAAAATAGTTTTACACACTTTGCAATCAAGCTGTGCTTTATTATTGCAATGTAAATTCGAATTGGTTATTACTTGGCCCATTGTTTTTTCAAAATTGTTTGCCTAGTTGACAAATGATATGTTAATTGAAAACGATTATCTTATTTATATAACATACAACCATAAGATAATTGTTTGTTTCAATTTTATCGCCTCTTATCTGAGCCCATACAGCTAGCATTCGTCCATTGTTAAACAATATATAAAACTTATGGTATTGGTATATTGCAATTCGCTTGAAATGTAATAATCGCCAACGTAAATGACAGTCTCAATTATTTGCTTTGATACTTTTACGGCACATTCTTTTTACTCTACATTTCTCCCTTTTCTCGTATTTTTTTTTCGGCATGCCCTATGAGTACTTTTAGACTATTAATCTACTCCGCATAAGTTTGTATTGATTTCACAAATAGTTCATCCGTAGTCGTATATTTTATACCGAAGTTGATATAGAATTTTCCATGCCATTTCGCTAGTGGCTCACGTTCAAGCATTGTTTTTATCACTATGACCCGAGGGTTCTTCATTCCGCAACTGAAACTGCTGTTTTTTCATAATTTTCTACTAAGTTCCTCCGAGTATTCATTGTTAAAGATCAACAGTTGAGTAGTTTTAGTGATGTTTTATAGACACCTAGTTAATTCTACGTGATGTGAATATTAACATAAGAATGGTTGTTAAATCCTGGTACATACTTAATAATGTATCTTTACTGCACATATACATTAATTGACTAATTACATGTATACTTAACGTGTAGTGTTCTTGTACAGATATTTGCAATATACCGATTTCTTTAATCGAAAATAAATTATTCAAGGTAACGAGCGTCTCTCACTGGTGTTTGCATTTGCACCAGCTGATACATTTTCTTCGAGCCATTATTAAAACCCACGCAACTCGTTAAACATACGAATATTAATTAGTTGCCCGAACCAGAAGTTTTGAAATTTATATGGACGTTTTAATTCATTGGGCGGGGAGTGTGCGCGTGCGATGTCAAATTTGAAACTAGGGCAAACATATTCTTCCGCGTTAAGTTATTGTAGTAGCTACCAGCTCGCATCGACCGGCAAACTGATATGCATATTCATGAAAGAAAAGACGACGGAAGAAAGATTCTGATTCATATAGGCATTTATTGCTGAGAACTTAATCACACAGTGTACATTAGACTACAGAATTGATGCCGATACACCACGTACTTCATATAGTGCAGCCTCGTGAACACAATTACATACAGATAGAGTTGTGAAAATCCCACTTAAGTTTATATCCTAAATCTTAATGATGCATCGAGATGAAATCAAACTCTATAGCCTGACTTAGACCTTAGAGGACCGTTCATAGATACGTACAATTAAATATTTCATGTTTTGAACATGTGAGAAAACCCTACAGGGCTGAGGAGCGATCGAACAAACGAACGATCTTTCTTGTCTTCTGAAACGAGAACCCTTCCAGTTTGAAATTTAACGTTCTGGAATATCATATATTTCACAAGAGATAAACTAACTGGTGATATGAGATTTTTAAATTCAATCTAGGCACTACATAAATAGTTACAAATTACGATGCCGTGTGACATCTTAAATCGACACTATTATGGTTCTCTCTAGTCAGCTATTAAACGAGGAAGTTTTTGGAGTTGCCGGGCTAATAACAATTTGGTCATATGTTCTCTGGAAATGTCACACATACATGAATATACCAGTACAAAATAAAAATGCTATTTTCACCAATATAAAATATACAAACCAGATTCACAAGACCACGTGACTTGACAGAGTATGACGAACGTAGTTAACTAGTTATGACCCGATGGAGACTTTACCTAAGAAACAGTCAGTGACTTTTATAATAATCGTCTCAATTACACAATTCATAAGCTCGCCAACTAACAGATTACAATATTTATACATATATCATAGTATATTTATATATATAATCATATTACTTCTCAAATACTTCAACAGGAAATAGTGTTTGCTATACCGTCTTCACGCGACAAACCATCCGCTAACGAAGTAACATCATAATTTTTCATCCATTTAAAAACTATATCTGAATTCATGATTTCAAGATGCTTTCACTTTAAATACACGCGCGGTATTTGAAAAGTTCATGTGTTTGTGACAGTGAGCACCTTGAAGGAGTCAGCTAGAGCGTCCCTCCCTAATCCAGATTATATTTTTTATAATTATGACAGTTGATGGCTTTTCATACGCGCGATTCACTATATATACACTAACAATTTTCTTATTTCTATACCGCCGCCAGATGTGTGAGGTATCGACAAATACCGTTTATCTCAGTCGGAATATATTCATAACCGATAAAATGTTATCTAAATTACATACATATACTACTTGCACAATGTCCGACTGAGCTCAAACGCTCTAAGCGTGACCTGGGGTTTGAGCCACGTGCACTTGGTCCAGTGAAATCATCGACGAAACAACGCGACGTGCTATCTCGTCCGCTCGCTGAGGTGGGATAGTCTAGTGTACAGTTTCAATAAATCCTAGTGACCGTCATTTTATCCGATCCAATCCGATCCGACCCGACCAACCATCCTTTGCGACTGAATGACGATGAACAGCTTTCACGTCGCAAATTTCACGTGCTTGACCACAGCCTAAAACAGCTATGAGCGACCAGCCCAGCTAGAACAGGGGGTGCGTTAATTAATATCGTCTTTCTGTTGCTGGCGGATAATTAGGGCAGTTCCTGGAGTTCCTCCTCGTACGTCAACAGTGTTACTCAAACCGGATCAAATCTAACCACAGAAACATGTCAATATTGGTGATTAAAATCATCGGTGTCCGGCAGGTACTGTCCATGGACACGTTTGTCTGTGGTGCGAGGTGGATCCAGGCTTGTTTGTGAAGGTTCCAGGCGGTGAGTTACATGGTGAGGTGGGTGCAGGTGGTCTGACAGGGGGTCCCGCGCGGCGCCTCACAGGTAGCCCAGGTCGAGAGCGTGGTGAAGAGCAGCCAGGTCGGAATGGTTTGATATTCGCCAGAACGGCCAGTTCATCTGAAACAGAGAAAACGCGGGCGCCATTAGTACAAGACTAACCGATGCTGACAAACAGTTGTAAAAAATCCCCACTTAAACGCATTACAAATCCCGCATCTGACGCCGGCGGATTGACACAACACTGCCACAGTAAATCATAAACTTGTGCCACTCTTTTTCTCCTCGCCGGCGGTCGGCGTGTAAATATTTAGCAGCAAGCCCTAATATTTCTGGCAGTGCCCTGGGGGTGGCTTAACAACAGGTAGACGTCAGGTGGATGTGCTTGACTGTCGGGTCTCCACGGGCATTACACTTTCTTCTTCGCCGGCTAGAAATAATATTCATAGCCGGTAGAGCATGTGCTTTACATCAGCGCCCGTCAGAGTGACAAGGAGTTAATAGGCAGGCCTGCCGGTGCAGTAAATTGACCTGCTGACCCGCGAGTTATGCTCCTATATGCCGCCTCAAGTGCTCAACTTCTGATTGTAATTTCTGGTAATTGGCCTGTCAAATGTGTGAGAGGAGAGCCGGGCTAGGAGCCATTTGCCCTTCCTCTGCAGGTTATCGGGCCGCCAGTAAAACCGCGGCTATACACCTGTTGCCGCTTCAAAGTGCCCACCTCCGTGTTAACTACCAGATAATTTTTGTCAAAGTTAAACCAAAGAGTGATGTCGTATGTTAAGTAAAAAAAGCCCCGCTGTTGACAGGCCACACCCAAGTTTAACTGAGTGTTAAGTAAGACCGACATAACGTGTATTGGTAATGATGCTAACAGATAAAATAGGATGCTTACTTGTTTAGAAGCTGCCTCCTCGTCCCGTCCGTCTCCCACGACGACGTACGTGCATTTTCTACCGTACCGCGAGACAATACGTTCAAAACAGCTTTCCTTTCCTGTAAATAGGCAATTACAAACTTTATAAAACTCGTTCAAACTTAATCTTACTCAAGAAAGTGCTAACCATTTAACGCCGTATATGATTTTACTTTACTTTTAATTGAAATCGTGTTTTATGTGAAACAAAGACGAAACTTCAAGGCTTCTGAATTGAATTAGTCGCCCGCTTATAATGGGATGCATTTGTTTTGCATTGTTTTGCCGTACTCACCTATTTTTGTGGCGCTATAGACATTCTCAATGTTGAAGACTCCACCCAGTCCATAGAGGAGGACCTTGGCAAGGGCTGGTACTAACTGGGTTGTTGTGACTAGTACATTTACACATGATGATCTGTAAGCAACAAGCACAGGTTCATTAGACGGGGGAGTAACGCTTATGTTAGTTAGAAATAGTTGCTCATGAACACACGGAAAGAATGTGCTCGGCGGCGAACTTGATTGGCACTTGCTATTAATCTATCAGTCAACCAGGAAAAGGTGGCTAATAAAAACACAGTTCTAGGCTAATAATTCAGACAAGGTAGGGCTAATTTTCAAAGGGCGCTCGCTTATCGCCGTTTGAAAGTGATACGGTGGCGGTATTTTCTGACTATGCGTGATTACACGGGGAGATTCTATCAGTGGCGCCCTATGACAGAAGTGACCACCGTCCGGGGGGTGGCCGTGAGCGTTATCACCGTCAGGCTGAGTGTCGTCGCTCACAATCCATTATTCCCCTATCAATATTGCACGCATTCTGTCCGGGCTATCAGCCACCAGTAATGGCGCAAAGTGTCATTGGCTGGCTTCCTTCCTCGAGCGCCAGAATGCAGGAATTTCGACAACTCCCCCCTCTCCCTCGCTCTCTCTCTCACGCCGATATCGATGGGCGCGCTAATCTCCGAACAAACACAAACATCGAGGCAAGAAGTTGCTTTGACAGGTTGGGTGTCATATTCAGGCGGCGAGATAATGGACATATTGAATATAGCATAATGGAGGGAATGGGAAGCTGGGTGGGGAGAGTGTCTGATAAAGGTGTATCGCTTACACCGGCATCTCTCGCCATCCCGGTACACTCAAAACTCCGACTTATCGTCCGATCAGCACCGGTAAATCTACTTATCTACACAACAGCTTCTTTAAATATGAGCAGCGCCAATCAGGTCAGCACACCCCAAAGAAAGCAAAACAGGTTGGAGCATCAATGCAATAGTAAAACGACGCATAATCTCCAGTATTCAGTTCAATCTAATGGGCCCATCCGCAATAATACGCTCTTAAGCTGGCATAAGTCTCCAATAGCAACATGGCTCGCGATTTTAGAAACAATATTCCGCACTACACAGTATAAATCTCTTTATTTCTTTTGAGATTCGATGAGGATTAAACTTACCTTGAGTTGGTAATAGACAATGATTTGAGTGCTAAAGTCAGCCAGTTGTCTGTGAGTTGCTCAATTTCTGACCGAAGCTGCAGCCACTGTTCCCGTTTCTGAGGACCAAGGAGACCTGCAAAACATGCGAAAATGATAGGTTAATTTCCAATAAGATGATAAATGAGCTTTGTCGGGTGTCGCGTTAAAGTTCGGCGCGTGTTTTCTTCACTCCCATCAGGCCATGGTATATTATATTATTCATATCAAGCGGAGTTATTCGCATGAAAAAAAAGACGAGGGATTAGATTGCCAGGTTCTCGGGTGAACAATAGCAAAAATACGTGGATTCCGGTCGACCTTGTTGAATTTTAATAGATACTGAGTTAAAATTATAAGGATTATGCTACGAAAATGTTCTCATATCGCAAATATCGTTCTTCGATTACCGTTCACCAAAATAAAACAAGCATGATAACATAAAAACATTCGGCATAAAAGCAGTAACAATATTGATGTCAGGCAATGATACGGCGTTGGACAGACATTAATTTTGCCAGACATAAGATATTTAATACGAGATAATAAACGCTGATTTATACTAGGTTGTGATTTGCTTGCTCTATATGATGGTAGCTGGTCGGACCGTGCTTTGTTAGGCCGGCACTTGGTAATATTAATGAGGCCAAAGCCGAGGAGAGCGCGGTGGTTTTGTGGCTGCTGCCCCCTGCTGGACGGGTTGAGCAATCCTAGGTGATACACACCGGTCGTCTACCTATATCGTGTTTGGCTTTCACTGGGCACAACATCATATGCAGGTCACGCCACATGTGGGCTGCAGACACCTAGCGGTATTTATTTAACAATTCCTAAACAGTGTAGAAGTGAACTTTGCTGCTCCCAGACAACAATTTAGTCACTGCGAGATCCGCTTTCACATACAAATCCAAGCCCCACCTGAGCAAAGTTTCAACTCGACTGAAGGATGTGTTGAATACTAACCACATCCTATTGAAAACTATATCCCAGTCCATCATGTACGAACTCATAAATAGATCTGGCCAATCTCAAACAAACCTTTGAACTCGAGTTTGCATGAAGAAACTGTAGCCAATATAAGATGAGTTAAGGTTCATTCGCCGTGTCCGACTTATCAACTGTAGCATCACAAATAACCAGTGGTACAGGATGCGCGTCGATGTAACCTCTGCCGGTTGCTAGGGTGCTTAGGTTAACCACGGATGGCAGCATTTACAACCAACATCTGCGGCTTATCCTTGATGCGATATGAACAAAACCAGGAACTCACCTCCGACGTTATTTCTATAGCTGTTGTATATCTCCTTGATTCGTCTGTATCTAAATGCAAGTTTTCTCATCCAGTCGACACCACCTCGGACTCCTGTCGCTAGACAAAGGTTTGCGTTGGTGGCGGCCGCATGGAAACCATCAGTGGCGAAGTTGTAGTTACTGAAAATAATACACCAGAAACTGATATAAACTGCTTCAAATAAACCTTTAATTCTAAGAAAGGAATAATATACATTTCAACATCAACCATTCATTCCTGATTTACAAAATGCTCCACGCCGAAATTAAGTTCAAGAATATACTTTAAGGTGTTGCCCGATTGTATGTATTATAGTTTATTGTTTAATTAATTTAATGGGTTTTTTCTTACCTTAAATCCTGTCCATTGTCATCCGAAGACACATCATCTATATGTACTTGGTCACATTCCTGCAAAAAATCGATAAGCTGAATTTATAATCGGATTAACTAGAATTGTGTGTGGCTTCTTTCAACAGTTGAAATTAATTCGTTGTATAAATAGTCGGCCACACGCTAAACAGAAATTGCTTCCCATCCCTAGTGTAAATTTACAAGGGGTAAGAGTGGTCAACAGTAGCGATGATTAGCATGACGGGGAGGGTGGTGACAGGGTGGGGTCGTGTACACAGGCACCGGGCGGATTTCTTTACACCAATCTTCACCGTGTCACATGTGAGGGGTTACGTCAACCCACCTCCACCATATACCACAAGCATCTGTTCTCCGCTGAACGCTTGCGGACATAATGAGATTAACATTCGATGTGAACCGACGAGAGAGCACTCTTTGATACTCTACAATGCACGCAGCTTTGCTTCACTCCTCGCCGATTCTGACAAATAATCTTGACTCGGGAGGGATGTGATGTTGGCCAGCGATGCGGCTGGGTGGTGGGAAGGATTGTATTATTCGTATGATGGGGGGAGGAGGGGGGACTGGCAGGGTGAAGCTAGCCTGTCGGAAGTTGTGCTCGTGGTGAGATGAGGTAGAAAATGTGCGCTGACAGAGGGAGGAGATAGGCGGGAGGAGATTTGGAGCATCTCCAAGCCTCCAGCATCCTCAGCAGCACACACACACACACACACGCGCGCGCATACATACACAATCAGACCGCCGCCCTCGACTGAGGTGTGACTCGTAAACACCAACTCCCTTCACCTGCTGCATAAACTAATTACCCGCCCGATAATTACATCCACTTATTGTTTAACCCCGCGAGGATTGACCCCCGGCGGACTTGGGCACTGACCGGAGGCTGAACCGATCGACATGGACCAGGCTTGCCCCAGGTAACCGGCAGACTGCCAGCCGTCACGGAGTCCGCCCCCCTCCCACCCTGACGCCTCGCTCACAAAACCAGGGGAGTACATGTCACCCCGAGTCTGCAACTTCATGCACACCTTCGTTTTTTCCCCTTCGAGGACGTGGAAGAGATCGCGAAGAAAAGCCAAGGTTGAAAAACACGCTCTCGAGATAAAAGTGTGTCAATCACTCGGAAAATGTTTTGGTTTGAATAAAATAAAGTGGGTCCAGTGGAAAGGCGGATTGATAGAAAACATTTGCCATCGTACTGAAGCGGGACCTTGCGGTGCAGAGATTGGGAGTCGGCAACGATAATGTGAAAAGAAACATGTCTGCCACGCCACAACACTAGTCAACTGACTCAATCACCTTATCACATACTAAATCACACTTTTTATCTATCTAAATTGTTTACCGAGCACAAGCAAAATTATCACTGATGTAGAAATATTGTCTCAGCAAATGGGCTAATGTCAAATAAAAAGCCGGTGTATTATTGTAACCACCCGTTGTTTGCCCACTAAGGGTACTAAACCAGGCTACTGAAGTCCACACGAAAAGTCGACCGCAGACATTTAATTTGTACTCGGGAGTTAGTAATTGAATGTTAATGGCGTTTTGATGGCGAATGTTTAGAAACTGATTTCACCGTCGGCGGGCACATAAAAGAGGGTGATAATCACATTTGCTTAGATTTAAAGCGATGATTACGAGCCTGACTGAGCCGCGAGCCGTGGGCGTGAGCGACTACCTTGGGGCCTGTGTAGAGTAAAAATAAATCATGGGCGGCGGGATCTCTCACTTCCCCATCAGAAATCAATTCCTGACGTGGAAATAAACTCAGCCTGCCCGACCACTTCGACAGAGAGGAAGATGGAGATCTGGTGAAGGTGGTTTGTGTGTGCCGGTTAGATTAGGGGCAGGCGCTGACCACTCGGACATCGTCCAATTAATGTGCATTAAGGGTGGCAGCGAGGCCATATCCCAGTGACACTGCTCTTCATCTCCGGGGTCATAACACTGACACTATCAATGGTACATTGTATTCTCGGCGCGCCCACTTATCTGGCTATAATAGTGTTTGATCAGCACTTGCTCCCTGGCATGTCCAGGAGAGTGACCAGCTTGACCCAGACTCCCGTGTGCTCACACCCCCCGCCCCGGGGTGCCCCAGCACCGAGCGCGAGGAGGGAGCGAGAGGGTCCTGGACACGGTAAGTCACCTCTCCCTCTGATTGTCTCAGACAAAGGAGGCCACCGCTAACACCCCGCGTGATTTACATGGCCGGGGTTATGCAGGCTTCGCTGACCACCTTGTCACTTTCTGTCATCTGGATTGGTTCCGCGACCACTTCCACTAAACTCACATTTTTCACGCTCACTGGGTTGGAAAATTCAAACATGACTGGAAACAGAGGCGGGTGCTAGGCAAGTGGATAAGCTGGCACGCAGATCAAAGCCGCTGATCGCTTCTCCGTATGGCCCCGGTCACACTTATTATGATTCCGCTACTTTCTTGCTGTATTATTTGTTCCATTAAAAGGCAATTAACAAACTCATGTGTAGAATATTTAATCACTTTTCAATTCAAATCACACCAGGTGTAGGATAACTTGACAAAATAATTATTCTCATATCACGATGATATCCCATCGCTGTGGTGATATATTTACTTAATGCGAAATTATCCGTGCTTTTTGCTCTATTATAATAGGGTGATGGTTTATTCAGTGATACTATGAATTTTTATCAGGCTCGGAACGTCGCCATGGCCTCCAGGCTCGGTACATAACGTAAGAGCTATTGGAAATGTTAATCTGTTGATTCGTATTTACATACAATACAGCGAGTGTTAATTCTGAGCACATCTAACTTTGTTCACCTGCCAGGGGAGGTGCGCGATGTAATTTACTTTATCACTTCCCCACCGCCGGGACACAACACTTCCCCGCCAGCCCCGGCCGTGCACACATAAAAAACCGCACACACGCCACATCCTGTACCCATATAGGTAGTGTGCTGGCTTCGTCAAAACTGGGCAGTCTCCCACATGGGCAGGCTAAATCATCCGCTAACCTGCCATACCACCGTCTAGCCTATCGAGGTAAATTTAACCGGCCCTGATCAGGTAGTTATTTAGGGAACTAGAATAAAACCCCTAGTCAAACCAAACCGCACGCATCCCGCCTTCCGTTCACACAACTGCCTCATCAGCATAACATATACACGCTCACCATTGATGCAAATGTACGAGTTTTTACATTTAACGCCGACACTAAAATTGACGGAACGGTAAATATTTGCCAGCCATCACTAATGCAAACTATTAGGACACTAAGCACGAATACTAATACAGGATAATTTGTCACATCGCTATTTCGGTGCGCCGGGGCACAGGTAGGTATTGATACCTGGTTAAAACCAGTTTGTTGTGGTGAACATTGACTGGGAGCGGCAGTTTTTACACGCGGGAGACGGGGCTGCTGTGAGGCAGGCAGTTCTCCCGCTCCCTGATTCATATTGGCTGCTGGAGCGCCTTTGTGTCTCCGGCAGACAGGCTGGCGTCGGAGCACAAACACACCAGCTCGTCATGAATTCTAACACTTTTTACAAACAACTAGAAACCAAACAATAACCTGCTAAGTTGGCATTCATTCCAAAGGTCCCGTTCGTATCGGCTAGCGCAAAAAAGCGAATTACATCATCGCGCATCGTTATTCAGCGCATCTGCATAAGCCAGTTTGCCATTAATCCTATTTGATCGGGGTGTGAGAATTCTGGCCGTAATGAAACGTGATGCTCTTTTATACATATTAGTTATGATGAATCACACCCTGTATATTGATACCGAATACATATCACTTGTGATAGGCGACAGACCACAATGTAAGATTGATCCGACACTGAAGCGATCTGTCAAGATATTACAATCTAAACGGGTATCTCCGCCTTTCCATCACCTTTCTGCTGGCAGCGGGTGTTGACGCTGTCAGAAAACGTTGTGTGCGACGGTGGAATGCCGCTGTATTATATGAAAAACCGAGGAGGGTTGGGGAGACTGGGGCTCTGTGTGCGAGTCAACTCGGTAAACCACTGTCAAATTTGACAGGAGCCATGATGTATGGGTGGAACTCGTATTTTTAATCTACTCAATCAACTAAACCAACTTTTTGACCTATTACGCAAGAGAGCCATCGCGTTTTGCCGCTTAACCGACTTGATGTATAAGTGAATCTGATGGAGAAAAGCCAATGTGCATTAAAGAGAAAAAAACATCTCTCTAAGGAGGTGGAATAAAAAATAGCAACACTTATGCCGGCCCTCGAACACATCTCACTCACTGATGTAATACTTGGCTAGCTATAACATCTAAGTAGTTTGTGGACCCCTTCGGCACACAAAACTCGAGCAAGAAGGTTAAACTGGTCGAAAAGGCCACCCTATCAAAGCTCCATTATCAGGTTAATATCGCAAAGTTTATCTGAAACTTCTACGCGATTCTGAATTTCAATACTTCGCGGCAATTAATGGCTCTGGCAATTGGAATGGAAATTGATTGGTAATCTTGGCAGTTAATTGAAAATCCTACTACAGGGGTCATATGTTGAATCTCACTACCCATAGGTGCTCCACAACATGACATGTTTAGTGAACACAATCAAATTTCGGCCTTGGCGAAAGATAAATAGTCAAAGTTAGGGAGGCTGAAATGTTTCTCATACAAATTTAACCGGCGGTGTGAAACTATTCATCCAGTCGCCCAGTTTGACAAACTGTTTTTATATAGATTTTTTGATAAATTCCCTACAATGCGCGCATATTGACTGTCGCGTATTCATAACTTTGCCAACACCGTGCTGATATATCAATAACACGAGTAATGCCGTGAAAGAAACCACAAATGTCCTCGACAAAGCGTGCATTAAACATTATGCAACTAAATCATTAGCGTAAGACTCTGATTTTGTATGCGATGTCATTTTTGACACAATCATGTATTGGACGAGTGCGCGGGCACCTCTCGCTTTATTACTCACGGCAAAACAAGACATTTTAGGCATTTAATTTATCCATTATCATTTTCATTCATTGTCAATACAGTCAACAATGGGAGCATGAATAAAATGTTTGCTTTTCCTTCGCCGTTTACTCTGCTTTGTGTCACATTTATTCCGCTTCTGATGACTTCCTAAGTGAGATAGTCTACCGCCCAAATTTGCCTGTGCTCGCCTTTCCATTACTTGCAATTATTTTCAATATTTATCTAGGCGCCATTAGGGAATGTATGTTCAGGATAATCAACAAACTTTTGCAAGCAGAGCACTCGCGACTGGTTCCTGTCCCGATCTGCTAAACTGTGTGCGGTGAATCGAGCGAGAGGGGGAGAGGCGGGGTGAAGGCTAGAAGGGGTCTTCTTTGGCTATCCCCGATCGATTTGTCGAGCCATTGTCCCTCCCAAATCGAGTGCCAGTGCATGCGCTGCTCGTATTTACAGAAGAAATGTACCGTGCTCTAAATCACCGAGCGATATCCGCAATTGATTACTTTTCCCAGTGCGAGTAATCATCTTAGTCACACGCTTTCCCTGTCATGTAGGTGGGTGTTAGAAATAGAAATAACCACCTCCCTGGTGACAATTTAACAGGATTATTCCAAGTTTTTGATGTTTTTTGTGGAATAATTTGTCGCACAGGTGACAATTACTGCGTAAATTAGAGATGGAATAACATGGGTTTTTTTGCTTACCTCCAGATCATTAAAGAATAGGTGAGTATCTGCCAGGTTGAATATCATTTCCTCCATTCTCAGCCCTAATGATACTGAGCCAGGGGGATCCTAAAAACAAAAAGATAACATTAATATCAAAATTATGATTCGATATCCAGATACATTATAGTCAATTTTATCTTCACATAATGAGGTCGCTTTTTATTGTGTATCACGATGGTATAAAAAGTAAACTGTAACAGTGGAAAGATTTGAATAATCAGTATAAATATAGAGTTTTACATCGTTTGGGTCATTGATGAAAGTATTGTTAGCATGGGTTATGTTCAATGGGCACATCAAGTTATTCATCGGCATAGTTCGCGTAATCGGCAGAAACAATAGTGAGGACACTAAAAATGTATATCTTATCAGCTAGAGTTGGAAAAATGGGCGCTGAGAGACAGACAAACATCATATCAGTGGACAATTCACACAGCTTCCCTAACGCTTTATCACCCCATAGGTTATCTAATGAGAATCAATGGCATGATTTATCCATGAGAAAAGATTGGCGTCTGATGATGTGATAGATGAGCACTCCCCAGCCTCAGCAGCCAGGCCTCCGCTATAGAGGAATCGCTGGCAGCAAAACTCGAGGCCCCGTGATAATGTTGCACAGCCAACAGCCATTAGTGGCAAAGGTGAAGAAGATTATGTTTGAATGAAAACAAGGAATGACTTCCCAGCGTATCCTCAGGGAGAAAACTGACAGATAAATATTTTTTATTTAAGCCAGTGTAATTACTGGAAGACAAAGCACAACTGACAAGATGAATCTGGATGGTTTCGACAGATAATGGGCGGAGGTAATAGCCTCGCTACATCAGCTTCTGCCGCATCTGAAACCTAATCAAATATCTTCGCCAGGTAAATCCACCGAAATCGGGGGAGCAGTTTTAATGATTACAGCTGAAGCTGTCGGTGAATCAGCTCAATCCAAATCACCAGGGATGCTTACTCGAACCACAGCCACCAGGCTCCGGGTACTTGACAGATTTACTCAACACGCACGATTATATTTCTTAATATTATATAATCTAACAGATGACATTTGCACTGCAGAAAGTTCTAGGGCACATTGAGTTTGGAGTTCTACATTTCTGACATGTGCAGAAACACATAAAAATGGATATTAAAAGATGTAACATTAAAACAGAACGTGGGTGGCGTTGCACGTGTAAACAGCTAATACCGCTCATTATCTTTGTCTCCTCCTACGCTCATATAAACAATACACCATGATTATAAACCAAGGACACCAGACAAACTGATGTCCGATACCACTCATCCGGACAACAATCGAACGAGGCTTGTATCTCCTCTTCATTCAGCACCCGTCAAAAACCCATACACGGCTAAAACAAAATGGTAACACAAAACGGGCGGGCGCATGGTGAATTAAATCAAATATCAACATCGGTGGCTTTTGGATGGCTAGATTTCCCGAATCAAACGGGGGAGTGCGACCTCAGATGGGTCACCTTCTCTCGGCGGAGGATATGATATTCTGATGACATATGTTTTACAGTGCGATATATAATCGGTGAAATTCCACCGGTTGACGCCAGTCTGAGAGGCAGTGATGGCGATGATGGTAATAATATATAAATTGTCAGCGTTGTTAGCCTGGATGTGTGTGCGTGTGTGTGGATGTGAGGTGTCTCTAACCTGAGCTTAACCAACTCGTTCAGGGCGGCTGCCGACAGGAATTTAAAAACCTTGACCCTCTCTCACGTTTTTCCCCCTTGTTTATAAGTTACGTAAAAGCACATTGTCATTCAAGCCTCCCCTGTTTATAGTCGGTAATTGGCAGCAACAACTCGGCGCTGACCCCGTGACTATGAATATGTGAGCATTGAAATGAGGGGGGCTAATTCAAGAGAACAGGGTACCCCACAACTATCAGAGAGCAGGTAGCGCTCGAGGGAAACTGACGGGCATTTTTGCCAGTTTTTCATTACCATGTTTACTCGGTGCCTAATTAAAGTTGACAGAAATTGGGAATACTAGCCACACAATTCCACAATTGTCAACATGCTGCGAGCTGTAAGAATTTTTAGTGGATCACTTTAGAGGGAATGAAATGCTTCGCTTTTTACGGGCCACTGGAAATATCAAACTTTTTCTCCATCAAACGCCACCATTGGTGAAAGCTTGGATCAAATATGAAAGCCGCGTTCTTAGAAAACTCCAAACAGCTGAATTCGCAAATGAGATTTCATTTAGCAGCTCAAGGCGACTCCAAACCTTGGCGTGTCTTCCAAAATCAATTAATGATGTCTACCTGTTTGATATGATGTTTAAAAATCAATTACTAGCCATTAGGCAGAGAAAAGTTCCTTCCCTGATGATTGAGTGTTTCCCATGTCTAATCCTCCGTCTTCCTCCCGCTGCCTGCCACAGGGACTCGGCTATGCATATCAACCAGAGCTGATGTTTGCTGACATGGCCAGGCTTTTAACCTTAAGAACTTCATTTCATATTGTTCAGCTCGCCCGGCATACCAAATCTGGTTGGCTCTGCTCTGCCGGCTCCGCGCAAAAAATAATCGAATATGGATGCAGATGGCTGTTGGAGACCGGCGGATTTATTCGCCGCTCGAAATTATCAGTGAGGAACGGGATTTTCTAAACAGCAATTTCTTTGAAGTTTGCAGTGGCGGTCTCCGATTTGTCCCATGGGCTCTGGTAGAACAATGGCGATGGGGGATGAGGCGCTTGCCATCCCCGCCTTCCATTCTGGTCGGCGTTAAATAAGACGTGGTGATCACAGGACAAGGGGAGGAGGCCTCCCCGTCTTCACTCCCAGTCTATTACAGATAGCAAACCGACAAATTAGATCAAAATAATGCCCAGTGCATGACTAATTACTATCCTAAACACCATAATTGGAGCCCTTACTCCGCCGGAGCGCAAATCATTTTCAAGTAAATGGAAGCGCAACTCCCAATGGTGTCGCGTTACCTGAGTGATTAGATTTTCATGTAAGAAATTCTCCCTCATCAAATTGGAATCGAAATTGCTTTTAGGTGCAGGCCTCCCGTATATGAATACTAAATTCTTACCGGGGCACTGAATGCCGACAGTACATATTACTGAACAGGCTCCCCCGTCTTTATTATTTCTTTGAGGGCAGTGATGGGGGTATCTCGAGCATGCGACCCCAGAAGGAATCAAAGGCGAGATTGATACAAGTGAAAAAAGTCAGATCTCGTTCTGTCACGCTCGGTGCCCTGCCCATTGTCATTAAGCGGGTGTGGATGGAGCCGATAAGCCGTCAAACTAACAATAATATATGAAGCCGGACCAGATCTGATTATTTTGAGCCGCCACAAAAAGAACACGTATACAGAATAAGTAGCTTTAGTGGGTAAGGGGCGGCAGACGCCTGTTCTGTTTGTCGTAGAAGTTAGCGTAGACACAGCAAAGTTTACCGAGCGCGGCGTCGAGTACGGCGATGCTGAGAGGTGAAGTAACGGGGCCTGTTCTTTCACTCGGCCTCGCGTCTGAATTTCTGGCCCTCACCCACAATCGAAATCCACCACAATCTGTGTACCAAATCTAAGCTGAAAGCCAAATATTTCCACAGCTTTGCTACTTATTTATAGTATGCCTAAAACCCCACTTGGTTGTGTCCCGAGCCCAGGAGGTCAATAGCGCAGACGGATTTGCCTCGAGATTGGCCCAAGGCTGCCTCAGCTGCCAGTCAGAGATTTGGCCAAAGGCTTACCTCAAATCATTCCACTCAAAATTCTTTCACAAAGAAAGTCAGCCTCATCAAAATAATAATCCAATTGAACTGCTGCCCACTCTGGCTAGACTCCTCCACAGTAAACTAACGGCAGCTGGATGCTACCAAAGACAAAACCACACCGGGCGGTTCTCTTTTTAGCTTTCTGATTGAAACGCTGAACGTGCAAATAAAACTTAGTTAAATTCGCGTGTACTTAAAAGCCGGCACGTTATCTTTTATCAATAAACCATTACTCATGATTAACTAGCGTAGTTTATTGAGCGTGATGCTGACTGAGATTTAAGTGCCCCGGTAGCAGGGCGAGATCCATCAAGTCAGCCCGCTCAAGATGTGCCGATTTACTTACAAGCTTCCCTCGCAAAAAGTCATCCACATCTAAGAAAGTTGCTATCAAATAGTATTCAACAGACAAGTGCTGGAGTCTGTATCAAGTAAAACAGTAAGGACCTAAAGGGCAAGGTCTATTAAATCACCATTAATTACAACACTAGAACATAGGCAGGAGTGGAGGAGGGTAACCTGTTCAATGACAGAGTAAGATTTATTGGGTGTTAGCAATAGGCACACTTGATGTTTTCAGAGCCGAGGCGGGCTGCCGAGAATGCTCACTGTTCGCACACTTGTTCTGTTGTGACTTTTAGGAGGCAGAGGTTAGAATTTCCCTGTAAATGTTGCTGCCGACAGCCATCAGGAGCCGATCAGTGATCTAATGCCTTGTAATTAAGTCGGCGGCGGTTTGAGATAGCCCCCGAGCTTTGATTAATGAGGGTTTGTAAAGCTACCTAGTGAATGAATGTAACGGAGATCGGGGCGCTGGTGGCGTTTACCAGCTCGATCACATTCACACGGTTACAACTCGGCCTACTACAGCTCGGGCACAAATAGCACCGGAGAAGTGTACATTTCCACGCAAGAATCCGCATCAAATCATAACAGAGTAAAACTCTCGAGCCTCGCGAGCGAAGATGAGACGTTCTCCTACACGCCAGCACACCTAGGCAGCACGACAGAGATATTACAACACGCCAGCCACAAAACGAATGTCTTGTTTGCATCTTGATCTGCCCCCGACCAGTTTTCCCGGCGCACGGCACAGCCTAGAACATCTAACATCTGCCGGGATGAGGCACTTATCATAGCTGCAGATGCTGCGGATACCAACACGCTGATTAGCAACCGTTTTCAATTTTTCATTAACGCTAAGATTAGCATAACAGATAAAAATACACGAGGACATGTTACACATCACATTTATAACACACTGCTAATAATTGATGGGGCTATGTGAATAAGAAATTAACATTTTCGCACATTAGAGATGAGTTTTATAGAGTGATTAATATTGTGATATATATATATGTATGTGTGCTTTACTCTGACGTGGGTAAAATTTAACACGGGTGCTTTACCGGAGAATACACCAGCCCCGGCCCGGGGAGGAGTTTATTGGCAACACTTCAGCCGGAGAGCGCGGGCTGCTTGGCAGTTCTAACACTGTACAGCTGAATGCTAAAATAAACATGCCACACTGACTAGGCTGTCAACAGTCCCACTCAAATACCCCACATCCTCCACCGTGAGGAGTCTGAGGACCCTGGATTAGATAAAAGCGCCCAACTTTGGGTCAAACTGAAGGAATTTTCAAAAAGTGAGAGGCTTGTGTCTGAATTTTATTTAAACCAAACAACTGGCACCGGCAGAACGTAAAAGTTCATCCGCGTGAGCTGCGGAATTCGGTTAATATTATCGGCGCGGAGATCAGGGGGAAAAGGTTGGCTTATTCTAAACAAGAGTCGACTCAAGCTGACTCGGGAGGTGTGGGAGAATTCCACGATCGCGGCGCACACTGACAGCCTCGACTCGTGCACACAATATGCAATCTCCGGCTATCGTGGTATATATAAACACATCGCATCACCTTCATACCAATCTAAGAGCGCAGCTTATGGATTCTGTAGGGAGTTGATAGCTCGTATCACTGGCGTATCTCAACACTTTCTAGCGATTCTGTGTAATTTCTGGGCTGTTGAGATGCTCCCCCTGATCCCACCCCTTTTCAGTGGCGTTATCAGCTTTCCCAGACCCAGCCAGTAGTGTGCTGAAAAACCTCATTTGTCAATGCCAGCTGTCAGGGAGACTGACCTAGCTCGCTACAGAAAACACACCCACCCCGACTCACGGCCTGCTACCGATAATACACCCAACTTCTCTCACAACACCGCACATTTAGGAATGCGCCGGTACGAGCATCCCGAGTTCACAGGGCTCCTCGGAGAAATTTCTCCACATCATCGCTGTGAATGGAGGCGGGAGGAGGAGGCTTCCCCCGGTGCTTTGCCAGGTGAAACGCAAATGAATCCTCCGCCTGAATGATGAAAACTTGCCGCATTGACAAATTTTCATCTGATTGGTTCGCGCTAGCCCGGTTTGTAACCAGAAAGCTGGGAGAATTTTCTTTGAAAACAGACTCCCCGGAGAATACACAGCAAGCTGGTGGTGACCTTACTGCTCTAAATAAAACAGAGGAAGCCACTTTGGACTTTATTTCATTTTTAGATTGGGAACACTCCCGACGTATGATTACTATCGGCAGCAGGCGCAGACCGAGCGTACAGTCAGTCGTCCCTCGGCTCAACAAATTCCACCAATATACCCCGAGTCAAATCAATGCGTATAATTCTCAGCGCACTATAGAAACAAAGGATTGAGTAAAAAGAACAAGAACGGTCGATTTCTAGCCGAGCCGTTTCCCCCCAGTCAGATACCGCCCAGAGGCGCGGGCAGTAATTGATCAATTTCACGTAGAAATCATCTATGTACGAGCGAAATGAAAGAGTTGCCAATGCCATCAAGTAGATTGCCGAGAGCTACACATAACTGGCCTCATTATGCGTGTGATCTTCTTGACAAAGAAGGTGGACCGCTCACTGATTTCTCGCTCTCTCATCTCGCCAGCTTCCCGGCTGCACAGCCTCCGATTCGTCTGATTAGTCACAATTATGTCGGTGCTCTACCCTCCAAATGTCATCAGCGGTTTGTATTTGTGTTTTCCGAGGCAAATATCTAATTATTTCATTTGCACACCTGACATAGGGGAGTCTGCACAACAGGAGGTCGCCCACCACAAGCACCGCCTGACAAAAGATGCTGGCTGAAGCTGAGGAGGCAGGGACATATTAACAACGCGCGGAGATGGGTGATGTTGCTCAACCGCTCATCATCATCTACCACACTCAACCGGTTTTTATAGTTGCTGTATCAATTCGAGGGGCGCTGTGATTACGCACTTTTTTACACCACTTAAGTGTAAATAGTCTCGCCATCTGGAGGAGATTCACATGCGATTCATCATAATAAATTGTCAAGAAAAATCCCGACAGGGGCGAGTCACTTTTAGTTAGCTCGCGTGTGGTTAGCGGCACTTGTTGAGGGGGGTGGGGAATTAATGAAGAGATATCAGCCCGTCGGACAGATTCTCGCAGGCAAGTGCCGTGTTGTTTTGCTGTTTTGACCATTGGCCCATCAAATGATGAGGGAGCAGATTGCGTGGCTGTTCTCACCCTCCCAATCATAACACCCCGTCCCCGCAATGTTCCAGGCCACCAGCTCCTCTGATGTTAAGTGATTTACAAATTAAACAAATGGAGCTGATAATTAAGTTTATTCTTTTTGTCGCCCGTGGCAAATCAGCATCTATCATGGATGCCCATGGATGGTTAAGCAGATGATTGAGAGAGAGCGAATTGCACGGCGAGTCAAGGCTTCACTGCACACAGTGGCTATAATTTGAATAATCTTATCAAAGCTTCACCAACAAATAAGAACACTTCAGAAATCAAAGGAACTTTCTTGGAAGCTGGAAGTGGTTTAGATATGTGTGAATTGGCGCGAGTGAGGTTTTTACGCCAAAAACCAGGAATTTGCCGAGGTTAAGAAGGCAAATGGAACAGCGGCATTCCGCTCACTTATTCCATGATTATGATCGACAGAGACAAACAGAAGGCACATAAACTTCTATCATTTTTTCCTCTGCCCCTATTCATTTTTACTCAATCTATTTACTAGTAAATGAAATGCTATTAGGCCTGGTTTTAGCAGGTGTGAGGCTTGCCGAAAATCACAGTGATTTACAGCGAGAAGGCTTCACCTTTTTAGTTGGGTAGCTTTGAGCACAAAATGATTTTGTAACGTGGGACAGTTGGTGTAATATATGTCAAACAGCTAACAGGTTCGCCCAGAGCATTTCATGAGTGATAAAACATCACAGGTTTTGCGGCCTTGGCAAGAATCAAATCATGTTTTGTTCCACATAATAAGCAATAAGTCGTGGCGTTTAAAGGAACTGCTCCCTGTGTTAAGGTCGCGGCTTATCTTGCCTCCAGTAAACCATGTCATCATGAATGTTGTAAAAAATGTGCCCGCAAACTTCAAAGTCACGATCGTTGCTAATTTATGCGCGACTGAACCGGCGTTTCGGTGAACACACGCTTCCATTCTCCAGAGATTGACTCATACTGTCCTAGGAACATTTCTCAGAATTCTGATGCCCGGATCACCAACATGTATAACAGCTGCGGAGGAGACAAGCGGGGCACTAGGGGCTCAAGCATCTTCCCAAAAGCTCAAAGTTCCCGCTACTACAAAGCTTTGAACGGTTGCCCGCCTGACAAACACTCGGCCCGGCAGCATGTGCGAGAAATTGCCCGGACCTGACGGAGGTGGTTGGCCCGACCCTTTCCCATGACAGTGTGACACGTCCGTGCCGAGGGGACTTCCTGGGCCTCCCCTCCCTGACTCAGTCGGGCGCATTTTTGTTAACCTCATAAGTCACGTAAAGCATGTAACCACTATTAAATCCTGTCAAACTCAGCCGTGGCTTATATCACACATTCTCCTCATCAACGTTTTACCTCATCGTTTTTATCAACGTTGTTTAAGTGGGGTGACTCATAATCCAGTGGTAAAGAAAACTTAAGTCTTATAGCATACAGGAGCTAGTAACCCTCATAGCATCGGCAGTGAACATGTGAATCACAATGAGCTAGGCTAGGAAAAGATTGATAGATGACTTGTTTGTGTATTACTGCTTGTTTAACAGCGGTTTTTGTCATTCTTGTTTTATTTTGTATTTGCTGAGTAAACAATCAACGTAAGCAAGGGAACTAATTACTTCGGCGTAGTCATCACCTATGTAATTTAAAGTAGCTGAGCGAGTAATAAATTCGGTGAGGAGCTGGCGTTTAAGAGCCGACAGATTTGCTGATGGAGCGATCATTGCAGACAATTATCATAACTCCGGTCGAGGAATCTTAAGTGTCCGGTAAAACTTGCCTTCATCTCTCCGCACCTGATACGCCGGCAAAACGCCGGCATTACCCGAACATTACATGTCTAATCTGCAAATGACCACATATTTTCGCGATGCATCAAAGCTCGTTGATCTTCATAGCTGAAGTGACTGGTGACATATGGGTGTCTAGTTATCGGCGGTGTGAGTGGTGTGGGCTCATCAACCACCTTGGGGTGAGCGCCATAATACACAACAGCGTCGGTTTTCACACTCCACAATCGATACAGATGAAGTAAACAGGCACCACCGAGAAACAAGCACGGACAAGATATGACCAGTATTTCACGGGCGGGCTGAGGCGAGCCAGCAGCCTCAGCAGCCCGCCCGGCACAGACCACCCCGGTAAATCAGGGAGAGATAAGCAGGGGTTGGCCCGTGTTATGGGAGGCTGCGAGATAACGGACAGGGGTGGACAGGACAATCTGGCGGAGATGATGCAGGAACAATGATACGGGGAGGCAGGGGTTGGCAAGGCCGAGGGGAAGGCAGGGGTGTGCGGGCAGAGCAGATCCGGGGATAAGGGCCTGGGCTGTGTGTGCGTCCACTGTGTGATGAGGCGGACACAGACAGGTGATTTCAGATGGGGGAGGGACGCCCACCGTAACTCAGTCTGACAGGGCGGAGCCGGGGGGCCGGGGCCTTCACATGCGGTACCAGGGCCACCCTTGTGTCACCTCCCCTCCCCCAATCATCGGCACAGCACAGCAGGTCCAACTCTAGGGAAACCAACCCT